>JBBJLR010000133.1:21481655-21505676 GCA_037577145.1 Brachypetersius gabonensis | reverse complement strand
AGATCCATTTGGGCTGAATCTTATTTTCATAAGGATCCTGAGCTGCTGCGTGCTTGCGTCCTAGTGTGTGTGTGTGTTTTTGTGTGTGTGTGTTTTTGTGTGTGTGTGTGTTTGTGTGTGTGTGTGTGCGCACACATAGGTGTGTGTGTGTGTGTGTGTGTTTGAGTGTATATTAGTGTGCGAGGGTGTTTTTTTTTTTTTTCTCCAGGTCCTCAGAGATGGATATCAACATCAAATATGTTCCTGAGTGTCTTGTTATTTATGTTCCAGCCAGGGATCTTGAGATCCTAGTTCTGAGGAATGCAGCACATTGTGCTGTTTATACAATGTGTGCATTAATGGAACAGAGCTGGCATTTCTTGCACACAGCAACACAGGTTTAAATGGACACGTTCGCACTGTTTCGGGCTTTTCAGCAAAGTTTTGATGGCCGGCTTACTTTAGCTCTCATTGTTAAAGTTTTGAGGGCATCTGATATGGCTTTGTGTAGGCTTCTGTATGGATTAGAGCAGAGCAGAGAAGCGGCAGTGGCTTCTGCATAGATGTCACTAATGACGACTGTTAAGGGCACATCACTTGATAAGGGGCATTACGATTTCAGAGGGATTTCAGAGCCTCCAAAAGCTGAAAATAATGAAGCTGCCTTCATTCTCTGCCAAATTCTCAAAACTGAGAACACACTCTAATAAGCAGTGTAAGTTGATTGGTTTCCTCTGCCCTCAGCACTTTTGCTTTCTTTTTGGACAAGCCATTAACAAGCCAACATCATGGAGTTTCCCTCACTGTTTTTTTTTTTTTAATAAAAGAGTGTGATGTAGTATGTAAACATGGTGAATGTTTCAGAAAATTCCCCAGTCCAGTTCATACATGGAACAAAAAGTAATATATTTAGCCCCATGTCTTAAAGGCAAAGTAACAAAAACAGCCTATACAGTTTTAGATGATGACAAGATGTTCAGAATTGGTCTTGTAAAAAATAGATAATTATTGTTTTGGATACATAAAATATAATTAGGTAACATCAGAGAAAAAATCCATATATAAAAAAGATATAGGTCTGTTAAAGTGTTGTATACTGTGCACTGCACCAGTACCTTATCGAGTGTCATCTTTGACTTTGTCCTTGTTCGCCCGAGGACAGGGAGTCTGTATTGATCTCAGCTCAGATAAACATTTTCCTTCTGTTAATTGTTGTGCCGAGCCCATTAGCCAACCACTAAAGCCCCACAATCACAATCAACGCTTGAATGGGCGTGAAATCTTCCGCAATTTACAATCTCAAACTCGATTCCTCACCAGTAATGACTTGAGACCTGGAGCAAGTTTTGCTGCCGCTCGTAAGTCACTCATGCATCTAAAAGCATCACTTGCGCCGGAACTAATCAATCAATTCAACATTGAAATGGAGAGACCAGTAAAGCATTGTGAATTTACAGGGACTGAGATATTTTCCAGACCAAAAAAACAAGAAGTTGACGATTTATTAGGCCTCAATGACAGTCCTTGTCATTTATTTGGCATTTGGAGACAATGGCAGCATGTGCTTGAGGCTGAAGAGGAGGGAATGTGAAGAGCATTGGCTCTAGTCTCCACCCCTAGTGTCCTCTGAAGAGTAAGGCCACATCAGTGGGCTGTGTGTGTGCATGTGTCTGAGGAGACAGATCGATGCTGTTAGGACCCAGCGCCACTGTGTTGTGTTTGTTTACTAGGGGCTCCTAGAGCCTGGCTCCTCCAAGCTGCAGCCAGACAGACAGTGGCAGCTCCTCGCCTCTGTCTTTTCATAATTGATCAGGGGGATGACTGCCATCCCAGAGGGTTAAGACGTGGCAACTTTTTTTCTCCTCTCTTTCTCTCTTTCTCTATCTTTCTTTCCTTCCCCCTTTTTTCTCTCTTTCTTTCTTTTTCTCTCACCCCCCTCTCTTTTCTCCCTCTCTCCCTCTCCCTGTTTGCTCAGCATCTCAATGTACTAGTTCAAACATTGTTCTCACCAGCTGGCAGAGCGGTGCCATATGCACATCCTGTCAAGGCAGCTGTTGTCATGGATACTGGCAAGCACCAGAAAATAAAACAACCCCTTGATTTCTGCAGGAAGAAGTGTCACTCTTTATCTGAAGCATTTTTTTCTACTTTTTTTCTCTCTCGCTCCTCACCTTGTCTCTCTCCACTTGAAGCAACACCTGTGAACATATTGTTTTGTTTATTTATTTTTTTAAGTCTATTGTTGTTGGGCTTTTGGGAGTCGTAGTTTGCAGCTGCAGCAGGGATGCCTATTTCTCCTGCCTTTTTGTGCCAGATAAAGCGTGAAGAAGTCATAAGAGTGGCCTCACCGTGAGCTTAGCGCTAGATGTGGCTGTAGGTACAGTGCATGGACAACACATTACATCATCCCCACTGCCTGCCTGCCTGCCATTGTCATCATCTTACTTAAAGAAAGAAAAGCCAGGAAGAAAAACAACCTAGAAGAGGTTTTTTTTTTCAAGGTTTCATTGCTTGGGCCACACTCGTAACATTAAGTAGCAGTCCTCCCCTCAGAGAAGGCACAGTAGGCAGTCAGTATGATTAGGCCTAGAAAGCCCATTTTCCCCTTCTCTGCTCATAAGCACCACTAATGCACAGTGTAAAACCCCAGCTACTTGTTAATTCACTCCTAAGGTAATCTGATGTTGATTTTGTCAACTTTAATTACAGCTTGTAGGAACACTTCACATTGCCTGCCTCTACTTCAAATTGATATTATGAATATGCAAATGGCTGGTAATTTGCGGAGAAGTGGGTATTTCAGTTGAGCACACACTAGACAGGTCAATTCTACTGACGCGCTCTGTGGTTTTTTCACCCCCACTTCAGGGGCGCTTTAGACAAACTGTATTTATTCTTCATCACGGCTTCATGGATCATCATGAAAAATGTATCATATTTGCCCTGTATTTCAGGCTTCGTCTTAAAACCCAAGGCAGATAGGACTTTGTGGGATCTGTGGTGTCTTTGCAGTTTTCGTACGTGTGTGACATACTATTGGACTGAAGAAAGACCCCAAAAAATCTAATTTTGTTGCCCTCTTCCTGTTCTCTTTTTGCAGGCCCTACAAGCAGCAAGGCAATTACTCTTACAGCAACCAGGCAGTGGCCTGAAGTCTCCAAAGAACAACGACAAACAGCGTCCGCTGCAGGTGAGCAGCTACTCGCTAATCTCTTAAGTCCATCCATAATACATGGTGCTCTGGAAAAGATTTCCTCTGTTCCACCAGTCTGTTTGATTTGGCAATGTAATTCTGGACTTGTCACTGAAATTCTAAACCTGTCAGGTCTGCCCTTCTCTGAAGCAACACACGCACACACACACAAGATACATCATTCTTTACTAAACTTTCTGCTGTCTGTTTGAGCACTGCCTCCATTCTTTCAGGCTTTCTGAGACAGATGTTTTCACCTCATGTCCTACTGTGGTACAGCAACATCCACAGGAGGCAGTCAGAAAAATGTACTTGCTCAAAAAGAATGAATAATAATGTTCCATGTCACATACACACTGTGGCATGGAATCAGGTACAACCGTGCTGTTGTGCATGATTTTATTATGCTTTCCAGGATTGCCCTTAACTTCAATCAACAGACAGCTCTAACACACAGGAGCATCATTATGAATTGTGACCTGCTGAAGACTTGCCTACACTATATTGTATTCTAAGTAGCTGCCATCTGAACTCCTCCAAGATAATTTGCCCTACTGATTCCAGCTGCACTCTATTTCTGTTGCCAGTGATTTAGTAAAGGTCATGGTAGCACTGTGCGTGATGCATTCCCCTCGTACCAGAGCTGTTTACTCCTACCCTGTCAGGGAAACTTATTAGGCCATTTATCTCACATCTTCACAATGCAAATGCTGCATTTGCTTCCTGCTTGATATTATGTAAGCACTTGACATCTGCTGGGCTCTGTATTTTTAGGTTCAAACTGAAGTGTAAGTGTGTGTGCTCTCCTCCCTGCTAATAAGTGCTATCAGGGAGTAGTGGTTTACCTCATTAGTACTCTGTGCATTTAATTAAAGAAAGGGAAAATTCGTGTTAACCCTCATCGTTAATATTTTCACAGAGTATAACAATGGCGACACCTTCAATTGGAGTCACACCCCTGTGTATCTAATTATGTGGTGGCAAAAGATAAGCTCGGCGAACGAGTGCCGACAGACCTTCTTGCAGGAATCCGTCAAATCAGGTCTTTTCTGAATGTTAATACGCTCCAACTTATCATGACAAATATGAAACTTGTATAAGAGAATTCATAACTTCCTTCTTTTCCTTCAAGAGCAAGACATTAGTTGTAAAACAAAGTCTAGCAGGACGCAGTATTGAAATATGCTGAGCCTATTGAATTTTCCCAGCCCTCTGTATACTTAGAGAATGGATTCCCGGCACTCTCTTTGACTACAAATTGCCACACGTTCAGCACAATACTTTAGATGAGAGAAGGGCGATATTGGCTGAGGAAAGTCTGTGATAACTGTCGGCCCAGGACTGAGGCTCTGACTCTAATAACACTAGAAGATAGTAAATATTGAATATTTACATTTGCTTACTCTATCCTTGCCTTGTGTTAGCCATATGAATCAATATGAATCAGGGGCTTGTTGAGTCAGGTCTGACAGCCTGTAGTTAATCAGTGCTGTTGGGCCATCCTCATGTTTAGGTATTAATTGACAACGTCTTGGGAAATTTACACTTTCGAACAGTTTTTGAATTTCCGTTTTGTATTTTTCCTGTTTTTTTCTTTATTTTTTCATTGACCAGCATCTTGGACTGTAAAATACTTGATTGTTCGCTCAGCGCCCTGCTTGATTGTCTCCTCATTCCAGTAAGTGAGAACCCGTTTACACCCGACACTGACAAATCCTGCCGTTTTCCACGCAGGAGGAAGGGGAAACGATCCATACATCATGCCGTATAAATTATTTACCACACTAGCATCTAAGTGCTGCGGCGTGCAGTTTTAATTACTTGCATTAGTGTCTAAAGGCTCTCGCCTGACTAATTCTATCCGTTGCCTCATCGGAGGCTGTTGACGTGCACACAAGCTGCTTTTCCACATTTGCGTAATGTGACAGGTCTATTATTACCCAGTAAGCCCACGGGAGCACTCAATAAACACCTATTTCTCTCCCGTAAATCCCTGTGCCTTCGCCACACTGCTTACAAGGATTTCCCAAGGCACACAACAGCCCTCTCGCGTCTCTGCGCCTCTTTCTCCCTCCGCATGGCAATATCTCCGCCGCATTTTATACACTGACATTTAAAACACAAATAAAGGAGCAGCGCGGACGAAAGGGAAGGCGGATTACAGCCAGCTCTTGCGCCTGACAATCGTGTCTCACCGCCAGCCCCCTCCTTTTCTTTCCCGATGAGCTCAGTTGTCATTCTGCATCTCTAAGCTGCATGTTAGTTTGTTTGTTTGCCATTGTCAGACTCCACTCTTCTGTCGGTGCGTGCAGGCCACCTAATCGCCTCATCCTGGTGGCAGAATGGGCATTTAACAGAGTTGAAACAGCTGCTGGAGCTCAGCGTTGACACATGCAAGGAACACACTCAATGAGAATGGCGAGAAAAACGCAGGCTGAGCAAACACAGATCTTGCCATGCCAACATACGTGCATGTGTAGGGGTGGTGCGATCGAGCACAGCCGACTAGATGTCAGAGCGGAGTGTAAAGAGGGAGCATTGACCCCTGCCCTGTGGTCAGAGCAGGGCCTTAGAGTGCTAGGGAAGAATTAACTAGTCAAAGGAAAACAATAAGAGCATGAACAAAAGCGGTTTGAGCCTCAGCACCCACGGACATGCCACAAGTGCAGCACAAACAGCCACAGGCCTGCAAGGGACGGTGTTTCCATGGACGAAAGGAACCGTTTCTGGACATGCTGACCTTTGGTATACTCCAGGTCCAAAGCAAATGCAGCTTTTAAGCAGAGAAAAGAAAGACCCTTCTCTTAACTCTCACTCTACTTTCTGCACTTTCCTCCCTGTGCACCAAGCTGGAGGGGGGCTGCATCAGGCCCAGTGGTTGGCATGGTTTTCTGGATGAAAGGAGAGTACAGGGCCGAGAGATAGCCCACCCAATCATGCCGTGAGCACTGGGCCATCCTCAGGGTGTCACCGTTTTAAAGGTCACCAGCGCACACATCTCATCAAAAGCGCCACATTCCTGCGCCATGTTCCTTAAAATTCATCTACTTAGCCTGCCAACTGGAACCGTGCGAAAAAGCCAGCTGAATTTATAGAGAGACATATGCTCCTACATTAACATTTATTATTAACTCTGGTTCCCCTAGTGGAATCACAAGGAGAAATGGAGAAACGAGCAGTTATTGTAGAGAAAAGAAAAGACTTACATGGGGGACCTTTGGCGTGTTAAAAGTGTGTCGGCATATTTCTCTCTTGGACACCTTCGGTTATTGCCTTTGTAACCAGAAAACAACCTTTTTTTCTTCTTCGTCTTTCCTGGCTGGGTAAATTGCAGGGGACAGCATGCAGGATTCATCATTGTGATGCAAAAGAAGTTGGAGTATAACCCTAAGGCTAGAGGTAGGAAGAAGACGGGGAGAAAAAAAAAGAGAGTGCTACAGCGCTTTGATGTAGCAGCAACAAATTTACCTTCTGACAGAAGATTCATGGGAGCAATAAACGAGTTCTAGCAGCCCTTACACATGCAATCTGATTACTCTGGCCAGGGTGTTAATTGGATCCTAACTGGCAGATCTGATATGTGTAGCACCAGTGGAGGGAAGTCTTTCCAAGTGATGAACTAGAATTCGCCGAGCTGCTAAAAGCTTGTGTAATTTACTGGATGTCATTTGATGAGGCGCTGGATTCGATGGAGTCCCTATTACCTGTGACATCAGAGAGAGAGAGAGAGATAGTGAAAGAGAAAGAGAGAGACAGAGAGACAGAGAAAAAGAGAGAGAGACAGACAGAGAGAGAGAAGGAGCCACACATTCTGTGTTAATGTTATACAATACACCCCTTTAATTAAGGTAGAGTGCCCATATTTTCTTTTAATAAACTGAGTTTAAAAAGTCCTTAAAAATCCTTACAGTAGCTTACAAGCAGTCTTTACTTCATCTCACAAGGCTCAAGATCAAGAGCACTTGTTAGGCTAGCTGGGGTGCATTCATATTTGAAAGATTTTTTCCTTCAATTCCTTACATTACTTTATCTCTGCTTTCTTTCTGAGCTTTTTAAGGCTCATTATGGCTTCCTGGAAAGCGCAGGCAGGCTCAGCACAGAAGTCTCCATCTGTAGTACAACGTGTGTGATCCTTCCCTGTATTGATAGAAATGAAAGCATGA
The DNA here is from genome assembly GCA_037577145.1 of Brachypetersius gabonensis. Taxonomy (NCBI): domain Eukaryota; kingdom Metazoa; phylum Chordata; class Actinopteri; order Characiformes; family Alestidae; genus Brachypetersius; species Brachypetersius gabonensis. The sequence continues at coordinate 21,498,341 of JBBJLR010000133.1, read as the reverse complement.
TTATCTACATGGAGATAAATCTTTGCAGAGGGTCTATTGTATCACCATTACCCTTCCAGCTCTTCTAATGGACCACTACATCCACTTTATCATCGCTTTAAATGCATTACACTTCCATAGTGTGTTGCTGAACTGCAAAATAAATTGATTCGGGAAAAACGTTCCTGTAATCTACTTAACTCTGGTACCGAGGATCATTCACATTGATCCTCTAATCCGAAAGATCTTTCTCTTTGTGTGGTAGACTGAGAGAGTCATTGTAAAGGTATGTGAAAGATTGTACACTACCATTCAAAAGTCTGCAAGTCAAAAGTCTAGTGTTTTCAATAATATAAAACCCAATAGTTTGAATAGGCATGTACAAAATTGCGCTACTCTACAAGCTGTAAAAACAAACATGATGAGAAAAAATGATAAGAAAGCTTTACAATGCTGAAAATGAAATAAGAAAATGAACAAACAGAATGCATTATGTTTATGTTCAGGTAGATAGCTTGTCTAGCCTTTGTGTCTATAAATAGATCATTACATTATATTGTTTATAATTTAATAACTTCTTGGTCTCTTCCAGAAAATATAAAAATGTGTATTGATTATAATATTTCAGTCTAAATTCTGTAAGTTAATTAAAGAAAATGAAAGAAGTGATTCCAAAAATTGCAATATAACAGTGGTATGTGTTATATTTGTAGCTTCACTGGCCACTGCTGCTGTACCTTGGTGGCTCCTCACTAAAGCGGCCTCTCTATCAATAAAGCCTTGGCTGCCAGGGCTATTAATTGCAGAGTGAATTAGTAGTGTCAGCTCAGCAGAAGCAGAGGGGTCAACCTGAGTGTTCTGTGGTGGTCCGACTTTAGGACTTGTCGTCCCTCCGGAGTCTGGGATTGAGATGAATTAGTGAGTGTGGAATCCCGCTCTCTCTTCTCCACTGTTTCTCTCCCTTGCGTTCTCTCCTCATTCTCTGATCAAACCCAGGCTTTTACACCTTAATTAACACGCCGCCTCTCACTGCCAAGCAGCTGAAGTAATTACCACCCCACGCCCCTCCATTTCTCATTTTATTTATCTTAACAGTATCTGTGGCGAGTGTCGCCATCGTCCCCTCCTCTGAAGTGGCCACATTATTCATCCCATTCACCAGCCTGCTGGCCTATTCCACACATCTGATCTGGGCCTTTCTTTGCTTAGCCTGTGAATGGTGTGGAAATGGTGAATTGACTTGCTTTGCACTAACTGTTTTGTCTCTAACCCCAACTGCATATCCAACTGGTTGATAATCTGACAAAGCACTCCTGGCTGATGTAATAGGGGTAAACCAGTAATACTAATATTGCAAGTCCTTTTTAATATTAGTCCTTTTCTGTTTTTGCATTATATTTTTCAGCCTGGTTAAGCAGTTGATGCTGTTTTCCTTCTCAACTAGCTATGAAGCTACCAGTGTAATCTCCCTTTCCTTTTTAGTTTTCTTTTCTCACTGTGCCTCTTTTCTAATGCTGTGCAGGAGAACAATTTAAGAATTGCCTGCTGCTTATGAGAAGACAGCCTTTCTCAGAGAAAGAGAAACTGAGAGAGAGAACATTAGAGGGCTTTAAGTGTAGTGAGAACCCCATAAAGATGTGCTTGTTCTTCATGAGGGCCAGTGATGTTTTCTCATCACCAGCCAATTTGAAGCTCTTTGTTGTGCACTTTCTTTCAGGGGCAGAAGCACATAGCTGTAGAGAGCAGGTCAGTGGAGATCATGTGGCTTGCTTTTATTCCTTTCTTTTGGCCTGGAAATACACATTTTTGACCGCATTGTACCAGCCGTTCGGAAAGACAGTGAATCCAAACACAGAGTAAAGTAAAGTAGACCTGCCTTTGGATCCTTGTCTTTATTACTTTGTCAGTGAAAGCAGTCTCTAATCAGTGTCCACAGCCAAGGTCTCAAGTGGGGGCTGATTTTATATGATTCCTTAAGAATCCTATTTGTCCTGACTGTGTGGTAATAGAATTTTGGCTGCCCCGCTGGGGGGGAGGGGTTCTTTTGTTGACTATCATGGTTGTATTCTTGGTGTGGCGTCTGCATGAGAGAGCCACCTATTGTCTGTGGCTGTTTACTGCTCACCCCTTTCTGTAAATGCTCATTAATTTTGTCCCTTCTCTGCAAAATTATTTCCAGGAGAGGCAATTCAGCCTCTGTTCCTTTCAATTCACCCGACTTGTCAATCATCCCCTGGTGCAGTATCCAGCGGAATGGAGGTGTTATATTCCGCCAATTATCATGTCATATACTCGAAAATGTAAATGAACGTGTGTGTAAAATTAAATTTATGGGTTGTCAGTGAAGAATAAGAACCAGGAGAGCAATTACTTATCTGCTTTCATCTTTCAAGCTCTGATACATCAGGCAGAAAACCACGCCATTAAATGCTGGAATTAGCATTGTGCAGGGCTCGCGGTGAATGGGCCGAGGCCCTCCACTTTGCCTTTCTCCTCTCGCCTCTTTTTGTTTGGAAGAGCGATGAAATGAAGATGATTATCATCCATCTCCCCACTAAAAAGCTAATGAAAGGCTGAAAGGCGCTTCCTGACTTCATTTGTTTGCTGTTTTCTCTCTCCCTTTGTCAGGACGGGCTTCTTGCTCGCTGCCTCTGAAACGATTAGGAATCACATGCTTTCAGGCGCCTGTTTTAGCGCACGTAATCGGACCGGATAGATAAATAAACTAATACTGCATTGTGCTTGAAATTTACATGTTTATTGTATTCAGTGGACTGTAGAGCCACCAAGGTTTCTTTTGTTATTCACCAAAAGCTCATTTAAATAGACAAATAATGAGCGTAATGAGAACATCTCCTCTTGCGTTTCTGCGCTTTGGTCTTTGTATTGTCATTTAGTCCAACGTAGAACCCCGCTTGAACCTGGGGGTAATTACACATCACAAATGTGTCTTAAGGTTTAATAACATTGAAGGTGTAAGCATACATTTGCATAATTACATGCAGCTGTTTAATTTGTGACTTTGTTGCTTTGTTCTTTGTTTTATTTTTTTTCTCTTTCTCTCCCATCAATATCTCTTCCCCTAGAGTGTTAGAGTAAGAGTGTGTGTTGTCTAACTGTGTGTGTGTTCACTAGCTCTGTGTGTGTGTCAGCTCTTCCATAGCAGAGCTTGTTGAGTTTTGGGGCCAGTCTAATGAAGAATGGTGCTTGGATTTGTTTGAATATGAATATGAATGTGCAGTGAGGATAGAGTGTGACCTTCAGCTGTGCGACTCAGTTCATCAGGATTAGTCAAGCTGGGCGATCAGGAGCGCTAATGCATAATGACTTCTAAAATGAAAAATGTGTAGTGACCATGCAAATGTCTCTGCTAATCAAAGAGGGGAACCTGAGCCAGGGCGAGCGAGGAGAGCAAAACAAGGACGTGTCAAGGCCCCGAGAGCTCAGATGTATGGAAAGCAATCAAGCAGCTTGATTAGCCGGCATGAGAAGCGCCCGTGTCTCCACAGCCCCCTGACACACACCCACACTCCAAACCTTGCACCAGTCTGACACCTCAGAGTCCACCACCAAACTAGCCAGCAACTGACACTCTGCTTTTCAAATAACCAAAAAACACAACCTCAAAAATACACTGTCATTTCATTATTCTTATAACAGAAACTCTTGTTTTTGAACTGGCAACTTTCTAGGGGCAGAGAATAAAAGGTCTGTTTTTAACATACTAATGCAACAAGTAATTTTGCAACAAGTTACATTCTTCAGTAACTTTTTACACAATGTAAGGGAAACTGACACTAAATAGTGAAAGAAACAAAAAACAGTTTTAAAAAGTTACCAGATCTAGTCATGAACATTTATTGGATAATCTCTAGACAACAAACTATACATGAAGAACTTAATTTGATTGCACTGTCTGTCTAGTAGCTTAGACATCCAGTTATAGTATAGCTATAAAAATATAGACAAATACAGTTACCTTTTCTAAGCTTTTACTTAAATTGTAAAACTTTGTGCATCTTTCATAAGACACTGCATATATTTCTTTTTACATTAAAGCCATGAATTACCACAGTTAAAGGGTATTTTTGTTAATGCTAGACAGCTCACTAGTCATCAGTCAGGCACAAGTAAAGTATCTGTGGTTTGTGAGGTATGCTAATATATTTATTGATGTAATTTTGGATCATTTCAATTGTACCATTCATCACAAAATGTTTTCAATAAGTAAAGAGGAGCTGGCATTTTGTAAATAAGAATAATAAAACCTGCATACAAATTAAATTTTGAAATTATATTGTTAGTCATGCAAAAGAAAGAAGTCTCTTCTTTTAAAGTCTGTTTCATAGTCTCTCCATGCAGTATAAACATACTTAGTACAAAGGATTTCTTTATTCTAAGTGCTCGTTTTTTTTATTATGGAGGAAGAACTGAGAATTAATTTAGGGGTTTTCCTCGCATCCTCCTGCTGATTCACATGCAGGAAGTACAATGCACAGATAAAACTTGGACCCACTTGCTCTGTTGATCTCTTTGTGAAGTTACTGCTGTCTATTGAGAAATGCTCTGCAAAAATAAATTCTTTGGTTTGTTTTTACACTTGTACACAAAAAGTTCTCTCCACACAGTTTGACAGCAGGTATTTTAATGCTTCTTATCACCAAATAAATGACACGATTTTTTTAATGACATCTTGACAAGGAATTTTGCCTCTGGCTGCTTTTGTGTGTGAGTGCAAACTGGAGAATTTTCTGTACATGGTTTGAAGTGACTGGTAATTCCGCTCACCTTCTTATAAACAGAAGATGCTGGAGCGCTACATCACAGTGAGTATTTTTCACACAGAGAAAATAAGCAGAGATGCAAACACTCACGCTTTCAGTTTGTCTGTCTCCACTCTCTACCTCTACAGGCCAAGTGCTCCTGCTGTCTAGTAGAGATGTGTAGTGCTGGGAATGCCTAAGGGAGTTCAAAGGTTCAGCTAATTAAGGTCCTCTACTATTTAAAGTGCCATGCTTTTCCCATTGTGGGAACTGACAAAAAATCTAAAAACACACAGCACAGCACACATACAGCTTGCTGTTCAGAGGATTCGAGCAAGAGGGATGTAGTGGTACTTCAGCCTTGCACACATGCACCAGTGAATAGAAGGAGAAATAGGACTTACTTGTTTCTTTCTTTCTATTTCTCTGACTATTTGTCTATCTCTCTCGCTCCATCTCCAGGTGCCGGTGTCAGTGGCCATGATGAGTCCGCAGGTCATCACCCCGCAGCAGATGCAGCAGATCCTCCAGCAGCAGGTCCTCTCCCCTCAGCAGCTCCAGGCTCTTCTACAGCAGCAGCAGGCAGTCATGCTGCAGCAGGTACACACACACACTTACACACTTCTACACACTGGAATAATGTAATGTTTTAAGTAATCGATATATTCGCATATGCACTATTTCAAACAACTTCGCATCCAAACAGAAGTAAACACATCCTTTCTGTCCTGCTCCTGTCCTTGACATTGAATGAGGGAAACAATAATGGACAGGCGTATAATTAGGTGTTTTCAGTAGGGACATCTTTCAGGGACTGACACAACACAGACATAAGCGAGGCTGACAGGAGAGATTTCAGCAAGCCCAAGCATCAGTCACCAGGCCACGTGGAACACGGCCATCCTTTAACTTCTTAAACTTTAGGTGTACTATTCAGTTATTAATGTTATGACTTGCTGTACAATGATTTTATCATGGATAAGGAATGTTGTTAGCATGGAAGGCAGTAAAGAATTCTTCTGAAAGGAAATGTAATTAGTATACATAGCTTTTCTAAATCAAAGTGCCACCATAACAATAATACAAATTTTTGCTTGTGCCTCTTTTTCATTTCATGTTTGCATTAAGCCAATTTGCCACAATGTTGTTTTCTCTCACTGGTTTGATAGTACTTAGGGGGCACATCATCCAAAAAGAGATATTCAAATAACTCATATTCTTGTTCCTTCATTCAAAGCCTGACCCTGAATATTAACAGAGTAGCTGTATCTGCTGAACCTAGCTGTAGTTGTTAAACAAATAGTCACTCAGACTTTTGAACCAGAACTTTCCATTTTATAATAGAAACAATGGGTTAAAAAACCTTTAAAAATGTGAGCATAATCCTAGCTTTATTAGCTTTGCAATTTTAATGAAGTCTGTATTAAGACATATCCTGCTAAAAGCTAAACATTCATATTTCTAGTGGGGCTCCTAAGGCCAGCTCTCTATGGAGGCAAGCAAAAGTGTGTTAAAGGCATTAATTCACAGTGATGAATCTGCTCCTCCGAGTGTGCTGTATTCACTTCAGCATTTCACTGCCTGTCAAGGCATCAAGAGGAGAAATATATAGTGCAGGTGATTAATCGGTCCTCCTGCAGTATCGTACAGGCTCATTCAAAGCCCATATGGAGAAATGCGAGGGGAAGTGCTAGTCTGCGACTTTCACCCTCAGAGCCAAGATTATTTATGAGCACACAGCAGTGCTTTCAGGCCCGTTGTGTGGCCACAGTAGCCCAGCGCTGGCCGCAGATGTATTTGGCCAATTGTTATTCAGCTGTCAGACATGAACTTGGGGAACTCCATGACAGAGTTTCTGTCTTTGAGTGAACCCAAAAGACAGCAAAACACTGTACTCTCAATTAACTCAGTTTGGCTGGTTATGTTATTTATTGCGTGCACTCACTAAGCTTGCTGTTACAGCCTTTTGTATTATTGTCTATCTAAATAAGATCCACAAGATGTCAGGTTATGACCAGTATAGACCTACGTGTGGAGTAAAACATGCAGCAGTGTTTGTTCCGTTGCTCAGGTGAATACAAAAAACAGACACTAACAGGTTCTTAAAAACAAAATGCATGCTGACGATTATACGAATCTGAATCATCATACCAACGAGCCAAGTGTAGAATCCAAATAGTAGCAGTCGAGAATAGCAAAGCAAAGGGCCGAGACAGGAATCAAATTTGAGAAAAAGAGGAAATTTCAAAGCCGACAAATCAAACAACAGGATACAACAAATACTCTGTATCCAGGGGTAAACTGACAATGCTTCGCAAATCCGTCCATTAGTTAGAGTCAGGTAATCAGAACTCAGGTGTATTAGATCTAGCCTTTATGAATCGTTGTGGGGAAGAGAGTCTTGGGTTAGTGTTCTGATGGATCTGACACATCTGATACCATTATTCATAATCTGTATGACTTGTGTCCACAGCAACACTTACAGGAGTTCTACAAGAAGCAGCAAGAGCAACTGCACCTCCAGCTTCTACAGCAGCAGCATCCCAGCAAACAGGCAAAAGAGGTACATCATGGGAACATAAACTTATACATGCATATTCACACTACAGTTGCACATTACAGACAGTATGCTGGTATTTTCAAGCTTGAGGAAACTGTTTTGGGTTTGATGTTTCTTAAAACGAACTGTTACTCTTTTAATTATTAAAAATTGCAATTGGTAAAGGGACAATTTCCATGGACAGTTTACCTGTAATAACGAACAGATAAACTGTTGACCCACAAAGAGTGTGACTTCCATTTTTCATTTAACATACCAAGTACAGGGAGCACAGGCATGAGAATTCAGAAAACACTGAAATATTCCTTTATATGCAGGAAGTTCTAGTCCTGTACATCTTATTTGCTGAGCAGTAAATCTAGTTCTGCTGACGCCATGGAATATTGGAAGGAGTCACTCTTCTTTTATGTTAAAGCTAGCTTTATAGGGAAAGTCCATACAGAGAGTGTGCTCTAATGGCTTCTAAGAAAGCTCCACACTGACAGGGCTAGCGCAGTGGACAGACGTGGGGCTTTGGCAGGTGTCAGGCTAGCGGAGGATGCAGAGCGAGAGTGCTGTTAAAGGCCCTGCATAACGCGGGACGGGACAGGATTCACTGATTAATGAAGCACTGCTGCAGGTTCGGGCCGGCAAGCCGAAAAAGTTCGACCACAACACACTCATAAATCACGCTGACAGTCAGTTCACAGACTAGTCTGACAGACAGAGGGAGAGAGAGGGACAGAAAGAGAGAGAGACAGTGAGAAGCTCAGACACAGGGAAAGGCATCAAACATATAAAACAGTGGGAGGGGGTGGGTCAAATCCAAACAAAACGTGTTGAAGCAGTTAAATTGATCAGCTAGGTACAGCACCCTCCCCCTCCTTTGCCTGTCTTTTCCCGTGGCCCATTATGCAGGGCCTACAGGAAGCAGGCCTGACCTCCCGGAGGCTTTGTTTCTGTTTGGATTTGTGAATAGAATTTTTGCAGGCCTCCACCATCAAATATGGAATAGAAATTGCTCCCTTATTTCTCCTGAGACGCCAGGGCCAATTCACATAGCTTGCTCCATTATGCAGGCTGTTTTCCAGTGAGTGCTTCACAAGTTTTTGCCCACTCTCTATACTCTTTTCTTTCTCCCTCTCTTTTCCCCTCCCTCTTCTCTCTTTCCTAAAACTAAAAGAGAAAGATCTTCCTCAGCAGTAAGTGTGTCCAAGGCTCAAGCTGAAGTGTGATATGTTGAAGGGCTCCTCTGGGGCATGCTCTACTGCACTCGCTCTTGTAATTCCTGGAAGTTAGACTTTTCTCCTGTAATGGAGGTCCATTTTTTTGTGCTGCCTTTGACTGAGTATTTGGTTGTAATATATTCCGACAGCAGAAGAGCAAGAGAGAGAGATGGATGGAGAGAGAGAGAAAGCTGAGGTTTGCAAGGTGTCTATGGAAACCTTTTGATAGATCCCAGTTTACTAATAGACCTCTGGAGACCATGCCCATAGTCCACTGAGAAGCAAAACTTTAGATATTTTTAAAAGAGGCCCCAAAACCTGGCAATGAATTCAGTTCACAGGACATAGAAACTGTATAATGATACATTTTGACAGATACAATTCATAGGACACAGAAATACTCCATAATGGTAGACTTTGACAGACATCAGACTTAAATACAGTCACATACAGACTGACAGAAAATATAAGGATGTTTTTCAGTTTCTGCTAGATGTACCCTATATTTTTTTGTTTTAACCTCAATTTCCTAATTTATTGTTTTATGTTTGTGAACAACGCTATGCGTCATACTCTGTGGCTACACTTTGGTCACATTGAGCTTGCCTTGTTTTTCTGCTGTTGCCTGCCACTGCTGTTGTTGTTTTTGTTGTTGTTGTTGTTGTTTTACTCTGGCTTATGCAAGAGGCAGACTAAGCTGGCAGTAAACAAGGCTGGGGGAGGGGGAGCAAGGGGCTGGCTGTTCTCTCTCTCTCTCTATGCCTCTCTCTCCCTGCAGCCCCATAATCTGTAATAGACCATTAGAAATGCAAGACAATTAGCTCTCAGCAACGGGGGAGGAGACTTACCCCTTAACCCACTCTCTATCGTATTATACACTATACACTCCCATAGGCGCTCAGAGAGAGAGACAGGGAAAGAGTGAAAGAGAGAGAGAAAGAAAGTGAAAGAGATGGAGGGAGAAAGGGAGAGGTGAAAAGGGAAGAACAGTGGTAGTGTCACATGTATGGCATGCACACACTTTCCTGTTAATGTGTGTGATTTGCGTGTGTGTGCTCCGTCTCTTTCACTATAGCAACAGCAGCAGCAGCAGCAGCATCAGCAGCAGTTAGCAGCGCAGCAGCTGGTGTTTCAACAGCAGCTCCTGCAGATGCAGCAGCTCCAGCAGCAGCAGCACCTGCTGAACATGCAGCGGCAAGGCCTGCTCTCTCTGCCCCCAGGCCCAGGACAGCCCACCCTTCCAGGACAGAGCCTACCACCAGGTAAAGCCCTGCACAGTGCTTCTGCTAACATCACGTGACTGACACTCACATGCTCTGTCTGTACATAGCTTTCTGCTCCATTCACTCTACCCTCCCTCTCACTCTCGTGTTTCTCCCTGTGTTCTGTTTTTAACCTACTCTGATTTTTCTCACTCCTCTGTTGTCCTCCTCTCTCTGATTTACTGTTACTTTTTTCTGCTCTGAATCTCTCTGTCTCTCTCTCTCTCACTCCCTCACTTACTGTACATCTCTCTTGATATTTTCATTTTCCTTTCCCTGCTGGTCTGTCAGTTTCATACTGTCTGTCTCTCAATATATTTCTCATCTTTTCTGTTCTTTCCTGTTTTTTTTTTTGTTATTTTCTCCTCTCGCTTGCCTTTTCCTGCTGTCACCATTCTCTTTTTCCCTCTTCTCCTTTAGTTCAGTCTGTCCCTTTATTTTTCACTTATCTTTATCTACACCCCCCCTTCTCTCCCTCCCTCCTTCTCCTCTCTCAGGGCTGGTGCCTGTGCTTGTTGTTCTCTCTCTGCCTCTCTCTCCCCTCCTCCCTTCCTGGTGTTGTTGTTGTTGTTGTTTACTGCCTTGCAGTGCGAGCCCAGAGAGGAGAAGACGAGGAACCGTTGCCATTTGCTTTTGCTGGGAATAAGCACCTGGTGCTACAGTGGTTACCAAAATGGCGCTGGATAACAATAGTGGCGAAATGGCTCTTAATTGCAGTGCTGTTGGAATGTTCTGGAGTAGAACTGTTGTTGTCTCAACTGAGGGATTACATGATGATATGATTTTGCAGACAGAAGCTTGTTTGTAAAGGTGTAATCATGGCCAGATGAGTCTTCACACTGCTGGCAGTGTCTGTCAGACTGGCACTTTTTGGATTCTGGGTTTAAAGTGGCGAGCAAGCGAGAGATGAGCAGCTGGATGGATCTTACTCCAGTCTATCTGCAGATGCTTAAAAGGGACAATGGAGTTTTGGCAAGTTTCAATGAAGAGAGATTGACTCAGCAGAACAGCTCAGGTTCATCTACTCAACTTCCAGTGCTCATTTTACTGTATGTTTTACATGGAGTCTGTGGAAGAGGATTGGAACTAGCAGCAGTTAGAGGAGGTGATCATACATGTGCAAATGGATTTAACTATTTAATCGTTGTGTTTTTGTGTGTTCTCCAGCTGGCCTGAGCCCAGCCGAGCTCCAGCAGTTGTGGAAGGACGTGGCTGGCAGCCACACCATGGAGGATAATGGCCTAAAGCACGGCGGCCTGGATCTTAGCACCACCAACTCTTCCTCCACTACCTCCTCCACCACATCCAAAGCTTCTCCACCCATCTCCCACCACCCCATCTCCAACGGCCAGTCCCCAGCCATCAACAACCGCAGAGAGAGGTAATTCTTCATATGTATACATGCATGTACATTTAAACAGAAACAAGCCTATATGTGCTATGCCATACATAGAAATCACATGCTGATATTTTCTCTCACACCTTCCTTCGAGGCATACACACATAAACAGAGCAATGTATGTATGTATAAATACAGCCCATGCTAACAAACACAGACCACAGGTGCCTGGTTAAACCCCTTTTCATGTGAGACATCATCTGATGTGTGAAAAAAAGCGGTTGTGTTTGTCCCCATTTAGAACTTGAGAGACATTTTTTTTTCCTAAAGGGGGGCATGGTATTTTCTTGTTTGTTTGCTTGCTCATCAATACTTTATTAAAGCGTGTGTAATAATAGTCAAAACAAGGCAACAGCCCCCTGGGGACCTGAGGACTGTGCGCTTATTGATATCAATATCTTATATCAAAAGCGTGATGGTGCCTCTCTCAGCAGCAGGTACAAACAGCTAACCACACTGTACATTAAGTATTTAGCGACTGCTTTTTCCTTTTGAAATTACTTTGCCTGTACAACTTGTCATGTAAACAGAATACATGATGCCGGCATGGCATTTTCCTCGCTGTTTATCCGTGTGATGGTCCTTTTATTTGCTGCTCTGCCGGTGTGAAACAGTGTTCTGCATTTCTGTCTACCTGCTCCATGCATTATTCAGGCTCCTGCTGCCACACAAGCGACACGTAGATAGCTCCAGCCGTCGACTTTGCCAGCGGAGTCGTTGTGTAATTGGGTTAAAACAGATGCTATCTAAGCAGCCACTTAAGCTCTGCTCAAAAATATATATGTTTAGGAACACTCTTTCCTTGAAAGAGAAAAAATAGGAATTAAACACAGAGGGGAAAGAAATAATGTTGGGAAAACTCTTTTTGTGGTGAAGAGTGTCTCAAGGGCCTGTAGCCTCTTGTAATGATCGAGCACAGAGTATTGTCAAAGCTTACTAACAGGAGGCGATCGATGCAGGCAGAGCAGTGCAGTGTAAAACAGCCAGTGAGGTCCTTCTCACGCATGTACACGCTAACACACACACACAGGCCTGCTCTTCCTCGTGGGCCTGTATTCCAGCTCCAGTTCTTAGTTGAGGTGACTTGAGGTGAGACTGTATCTCCCTCTCATGACTTTTTACACCGGGCCACGTACCTTAAATATGTCAGTTACCCTACAAATTAATCTCCTGGTGAAAATTATAGCACTGGGTCTGTTTTTTGCACTGTTTACTCGAGTGGCGTATAATAGCTTTACAAGGTGAAAGTCACTGGAAAAAATGTCAGCAGCCGATTTTGCTTGGCCGAAAGGCTGTTTTTCACACATTGTTTGCTCCTCGGCTACCCTCTGCATCAGTGATCAGACAGCACTATCACAGTGGGCCTTCTGCCTGCTTTTCCAGCCTTTCTAAACAGCTGCCCTCGCTTCCGCCACCCTGTTAATGGCCTCTCCCTCCCTCCACTAGCCCTGCCAATTGAACCGTTCTGGGGAACAGAGCTGAATTGACCTGCTTTGACCTGATTGTCACTGATTGTAACCTGACAAGCACAACCGGCCTCTAGCTATTGTGCCCCTTTGTGAAGAAATCTGACGCCACTCTCTCTCTCTCTTTTTCTCTCCCTCTCCCTCTTTTTGTTTCTCTTTCTTTCTCCCCCCCCCCACCCCCACCCCCCACAGCTCATTACATGAAGAGACTGGAGCATCACACTCACATTCCCTCTATGGTCATGGAGTGTGCAAATGGCCAGGCTGTGAAAGTATCTGTGAGGACTTCGGGCAGTTTTTGAAGTAGGTGTCCCTAATTATGTTGAAGATGTATGTATATATGGGAATATACTGGAATGTGATGGATTTGTGGGCTAAATTAACAAACTGATATGAAACACATAAGGTGTTTAGTTGGGTAGGCAGACACATCATTCAGATTCATCATGCATGATTTTTTGTCACTCATCAACCATATTACAAATAGATAAGCCAGTAAGATGATCGCTGAGTCCATGTTTGGTGCATTATAATACATAATAAAAGTAATCTGTTAAATGTACCCGAAGAGCATTTTTAACACAAACAGTTGAAAGATTTAACACTTGGTTAGAAAGTGTAAGTCTCAGGTACTTATGCTCCATACTGACGTTACATGCTGTCTGTCAGGCTGCCAGAGGTTGAGCGTCAGAATGACAACAGATTTGCGCAGATTCACTATGCAACATCTTCAGGAAAAGCATGATGGGTTGGTGAAGAGTGCGAGCAGCAAATGGCAGCTTTGTGTAGCCACGTTAGCCCCTCACAATGAGACACATTCAGTGTTGTCATGGTGCAGCCAATGGAGTGAAATGAACTCTTCATGCTCCATCAACAATTTAGTTAATTAGCTCATTTGTAATTGGTCTGCTTTGTTGCGGTGGATGTTAGTGGGGGCCATCAAAGGAGAAGGTGTTTGCCGTGCCAGAGATTACAGGTTATCACATTGCCACTCGGAGAAGAGTGCCTAAACGTCAAAAGAAAAAGAGAACTGTTCATTTGAATATTCTAATTAGCTTCATAATTAACTGTGAAATAATGATCTTCCACGCATTGTGTAGGTGTAAATGTCCACGTCAGTTCACATAAACAGCATTGGAAAGTGGGGGACACTGTTTCTCTTTTTTCCCAGTCAGGCTAGCAGGGGTGTGGGGGATTGGGGTTTGGTCTCAAAAGCATTCAACTTAACCAAGAGAGTCCACTTCAAGAAGAATAAAGGATTTGGAAGTGACTAATCATAAACACTCTTGTTAATCAAAGAGGTTTTTGTCTTGGACACTAGCCCTCCAACCTAAGCATTTACCTTCAAGTAGACTTCTAGTAGTTGCATTGGATGTGGTGTAGAAAGTATGTTTTATAAAAAGTTGGGATTTATAAGGGCTGATACATTATCTGACATATAAGAACATGCACACGTGGCATGCCATCCTTAAGGTGCATCTTCCTCTTCTTCTTCCAAGTCTGTATATGTTCTCTTTCTGTGTCTGACATTATATACAGTATAAAGTCTGATCTCTGACTTGCTGAGCTCAATTCATCATTAAATGAAGCACAGAGACGTGCAGAGCACAGGCTAAAAAAAATGGAAAAGGAAGAGAAGAAGCTCCGCGTGTGACAGGCTGCATAGTAGGACACTGCCACAACAATCAGCATACAAACCAGCGTGTGTTTCAAGTTTGCTGCGCTGAAACAAGAATAAGACTCCCCCGATCATTCCCCGAGTCAGAGGCTTCCGTACTGTAACCTGCACAAGAACACCCCCACACCCCCCAAACAAAGCCAGCATGATCTGAGCCGGTGAGATGGCGGGTGTCGCTGTGCCTTGGAGGAGCTATTGTCGGTGTCAGAAAGAGGCTTTTAATGTTTTAGGATATGGCAGTCACTGCAGCGCATCAGCCAGGTACACACGCCTAAAATGGTTTACATAAAATAGGTGTCAGAATCAAATGGCACCTTTGATGGGGTTGTGAGGGGGGAGTAGAGTTTTGGGGGCTGGGGGGTCTTGGCTTGTAGCAGCTGGTGAAGGAATCTATGCTGGTTACGATTCTGTTGTGCTGCGGAGAAACTTGTCAAGATCAGCATTTAATAGCTCTTCAGTGTTCTTTTAAGTGTTTATCACCTGGAGAGGTAGCCTAGAGGTGCCTGGCACCTTACATTAGCTCTGAAGTTCAAATGGAATATTACTCTACGCACGTGTGTGTGTGTGTGTGTGTGTGTGTGTGTGTGTGTGTGTGTGTGTGTGTGAACGCATTTGTGTGTCACCTCAAGATATGTATATTTATGCATCACAGTATACATTATTCTGAGAGCTTCTTGTGCTGTGATTCACGGCAACTTATTTGGGGAATATGTCAAATTAAAAAGAAATGCATAGTAAATTCATAGCCACTCGAGGTCTGCTTTTTCTATGCTGGTGAGTTTATTATATAAGCTACAGATTGCTGCCCTACTTTTCATATTGATTCCCTTTCACATGTTTGATGAGGATGAGGAGGGAAAGAAAAAGAAAGATATTGCCAGCAAAAGAGTTACATGCTTTCTGACTGCATAGTAGCAGCGACCGTCTTATACAAAAATATAATGTCTTCCATAATCAATCCCTCAATGCCCTGGCCTTATATTGCATCTTTTCAGTTTAGCTAACACTTGTCTAACTTACCTCATAGGCCTATGAGACCTGTGTTGTCATGTTGCAGTTCTATTAGCATTTGGATGATTTCTGAGTCTAAACTGGTTTTTTTCTGTATGGGAAAATAACACTACCCATATCAAAGTCTGTGTATCTTCAAGAACCACCAGGGTTTCTCAAATGTGGTAGTGAACCAGCTTTGACTGTAGTAGACTACAATTTGAGCCACTGCTGTTATGGATTGAGGTAGTGTAATGCAGTAATAGAATTATTTTCTCGTAATTATACAATGTCAGGTAAATCCAAAGAAGTAAGGAGCAATATGTGTTTTGCCTAGTTTACAACTCAACATTCAGGAGAGAATGTGCATAGGACAAAAGCCTTGGGACATTTTTGTTTACCATAGGGTATGGACAATTTTCACAAACATCATTCATTCGTTTTTTCCCGTAGACAAAAACAACTTATACCCAGAGTTATTATTTGGGCATGTTGCTACATAATGGCAAAAAAACCCAGATGCCGACCCCTTTAAATATATGCATTCTTCTCATGTTCATACCTGCTGCATGAGTATCTTTAGTTCCCTCAAACCATAGTTATTGGAACTGATTGACCAGGTTTATGCTCACCATTTACTGGAACTGGTTGATAATTAATGCCAGCAGGCAACCTCAGGTTAGCCCATCTCTTTAAGCACAGGTGTCAGGTTGGGGATTGGGACATTTGAAAGTGTGAAAACTTTTTTTAAAGTGCTTTCACTGGCATTTGAATGGCAAACTGCTTTCTGAACATACCGACCACATGCTAGCCGCACATCAAGCAAATATCATCTTTGCCGGAATTAAACTTCAAAAGAAAAACCTTCATGTATTTTATGTGACAGCATTATATACTAAGTAATTTTGGACCATTTCTGTTGATTTATTAATTAAGAAACATACACACAAGGTAAATAACAACTTAAAAACAATGTTAAACAAAGAAAATTAAAATCTCACACTCTTTTGATATCCTTGTTAACTGAGGTGTTAGTAGTATCTTTGCAGAATTTTTCAAGCACATAATGGCAAATGCTAATCTCAGTCAGTCATTCGGTTGAGCTTGCTCTCTGTCATTGCTCCTCTTTTCACAGAGCCCAGTCCCATCACAGCTCTTATTCACCTTCTCAAAACAAAAATCAATATGCCTGTAAAGTGACCCATAAATTACAGACAGCTGCAGAGATGTTTGTTCAGAAGCTGTCTTTGTGCAGACTCTCCTCACCTTTCTGTTTGAACTGAGCCCACCGCCTCTGCCTCATTAAGAGGTATTGGTGACTCCATCTAACCCCAATCTCTCTCTCTCTCTCTCTCTCTCTCTCTCTCTCTCTCTCTCTCTCTCT
>JBBJLR010000133.1:21469536-21480766 GCA_037577145.1 Brachypetersius gabonensis | reverse complement strand
CTCTCTCTCTCTCTCTCTCTCTCTCTCTCTCTCTCTCTCTCTCTCTCTCTCTCTCTCTCTCTCTCTCTCTTCTCTCCTTTCCTCGAACACTGTCTGTCTTTCTTTTTTTTTAAAAAGCTATCTCATTCTTGATTTATAATGGAGAATATCTGAGCATTAGACCTGAAATGGTTACAAAAGCAGAAACGACCATGATAAAATGATATGATTTTAAATGTGCATGGTGTAATTGAAAGGTAGTGGAGCTATTGTGCTCTCAGATGCCCTCCGCTTTGATTGGCGTGTGTTGGGAGGGTTATGAATACGTTGTTATTTTGCATATTGCACATAAACAATAGATTGGTCGATGTGAATAGGGAAAATGTATAGCAGTCGTGTGTTTGTGTGTCTGAATCTGTGTGTGTGTGTGTGTGTGTGCATGTGTTTGATTTAAGCTCACTCTAATGCACTGGAGACTGTACTGTAAATGATCATTGAAGGGTCTGCAAGCTAACCTATAATTACAGGAAAGAAAGTGGCAGCTTTGGCATTTCATAACCATGTCTCCTCAAAGAGCGCTTTGTGGGTTTGTCACCAATGATAATTTAGATAGAGGCTCATTACCGAACATCACAACACTTTTAAAAACCTTTTCGCCTCCGTGCGTTCACTGGGAATAAAGGTCTATTTTAATGGTGAGCTTCTTTTGTGTCCTGCAGACAAAATCCAATCAAGGAAAACTGTCATTGACTGCTTTTGCAGTCTGCTGTGCACCCCCCCCCCTTTATTATAATGAAGGGATGAGTAGATACATTTAATACATTGGCTGAATAATGCACTCCTCATAGGAGACACTTTTTAAATGTTACTCAAGTTAAATTGCATTTATTGTTTTCCATAAATGAAGAGGACAAAACCACTCTGCAATGCCTTTTGTATGCCAACATCCCTTATCCCTCATAAGCGGAGCTGCTGTGTGCAGGACTCTGATTTAGATGACAGTGCCCCTATTGTAATGTTAAACACTGGCTTTCAGTGCTCCATAGAGGACTCTCACAGACAGGGAGGTTGTTATTTTGTTGTTGTTTTTCCAAAAGGCTAATAATGAAAGACAACCTACAAATAAAACATTACTGTAACAGCTCAAGATGACATTAACCAAAATCATCACAAGCTTTTAAAATGAATATAATTACTTCAGAATCAGTTATATTTTACAGTGTTCATACGGTTTATGTGAGTGTTGATTGTGACTGCATGTGGCTAGAGGTTGATTTAATCCGGGCTGTCTTTCCTTTGGCTTTAGGCATCTTAACAGTGAGCATGCTCTGGACGACAGGAGCACAGCACAGTGTCGGGTCCAGATGCAAGTGGTCCAGCAGCTCGAGATACAGGTACAGTACAGCATCCACATCACCTGCGCACTGACTAATGTGAGATATTGCCCTGCAAATGCAGCAAAAGCGTCAACCTCCAGAATGAGTTTAGCTCACTTTTCTCAATTTATATAGTTTTATTAACATTTATTATTATCTGAAACAGTTTTGCAATATTGCAGACATTGTTTAGAGCACCATGAATACAGATACCCAGCAAGAGACGTTGCTGGCGCTTTTTAATTGAATTAGGATTTGTGCTTATTTTCTATCCTGTCCAATTAATATGCACGCATCTAGGGCTGGTCGGTGTTAATTAAATGCACTTTGCACCTGAAGGAAGCTCTAAAGAGGGCCACTATTTTCAGGAGGTGGAGCGTGACCTTATTAAGGAGTCACGCTGGCAAGATAATGAGTGCAGTGATTGAAGGACGTTATTACTCAGCACCATGGCCAGCCTCGGTGCCAGCCAGACGTGCTCTGGCCTGGTCTTCATACCCCTGTCTTCCCCAGTGCAGCATGGGAATGAACCATGGGTCATCCTGATGGGGCTCACTCTGGAAAGATAGAAACATCAGCCTTCATTTTAGAGTAATTTCTAACAACTGACAATTTCAGCTTTATAGTGGATCGAATCCAGGTCAGTCTAGTTTGGTTGAAAGAAATATTTTTAAAAAATATCAGTTTTATTTCCATGTATAGCCAACCTTTCAGCCTGTAGTCTTTGTAGCTCTCTGGCTTAGGCCTAAACCTCTGTGATGCCTGTCTGAATGCAAGCCAAGCATTGCTTTCAACCTTTAAAGGTTTTTACGCTCAGCGAATCTATCCCTATTTATTTGTTGGGCTCTTGAATCTGAACAATGAATAATTCTTGTTTATATGTAAAATAACAAGAGTCCACCACCTTCTCTTTTTTTTCTTTTTTTCCTTCTGAGTGCACCCAAAGACCAAAGAGGCGCAGACCCCCGTGCTTACACTGTGACCAATTACAGCAGTGTTGCTGTTTTCTGTCTTGCTTTTTTTTTTTTTTTTGCTCCTAGTCTGTTTCTTTTTTCATCCCTCCGTCAGTGGTAATGAGGCCCGCTTCAGAGTGGGTTAGGCCGGCTCCATGGTGGAGTTCAGCATGTGTGTGTGCGGTCGCAGGCTGGTCTCTGTCACTCGCTGTGAGCTAGATTGATGATAGAGGATCGCCGGGGCACTAACTGGACCTCGAAGGGACCGGGCGGAGTCAGCGGAGGCGGGGCTTGGCTGGCACTCTGTTTGTGGGACCCCTTCACCTCTTGGCAGCTCCTGGCTTCAGTCCAGCCCTAACTGTGTCCACAGGACTTTGACTAGACTCCCAGGACCCTCTAATTTATGGCCTGAGTAGCTTGTTACTGTCAAAGCATCGCTGACCTAAATTCTGCTATTGACAAAAAGATGAAGTGCTATTTGTTTTCTGTGACCTCTTAGCACCCCCACCACCACTGTTCACCAGGAATGGTTCTCTTCCTAATATGATTCTTTCCTTTGCTTTTTTCTCCTGTTTTTCTTTCCTTCCCCCCTTTCATTATTTCTCTGTCTCTCTCTGTCTCTCTCTCTGTCTCTCTCTTTCTCTCACTTTCTCTTTCTCTCTCTTTCTTAGGCCTAAAATATCTTTTTGTTCCTCTTTTTCTCTTTTTTTTTTACTCTCATTTATTTTCTCTCCCTCTCTCCCTCTCTCTCTCTTGTTCCTTATCTTTATGTCTCTATCTCCCTCTCTGTCTTTGAGGCAGGCTTAAGAAAGCCAGACTGGGCATATGCATGATTCATTACAACCAGACAAGCACAATAACAAGATGTATTACTGTGGTAGTCTGGGGAAAATCGCTCATTTCTAAAACCACTGTTTTTTTTCTCCCCTCCCTCTCTCTTCCACTCTTTCTCTTAACAGCTTTCTAAAGAACGTGAGCGTCTTCAGGCAATGATGGCCCACTTGCACATGCGGCCCTCAGAGCCTAAGCCATCTCCCAAACCGGTGAGTGCATATTGCTCCACATACGGTAAACAGGGCAGCAAATGAGCTCTCTAAACGCCACTGTTTAACAGCACTGAGAGAGAGAGAGTGAGAGAGAGCAAGAGAGAGAGAGAGAGAGTGGTAGCGAACGAGGAGAGAATGGGATTTGTAATTCCAGGTTTCACTGCTCCCCATCAGCCACGACTGGGGGAGACTACGGTGACAGCAAGTGCATTAAATCATACCCCCAATCTGGGCCAAAAAAGGCCCAGCCATTATGGCCTGATGGCTTTAATACTGCAAACAACCTGTTGTCCAGCAGGAGCCGTTAAGCTCCATGACCAGAGGAGTACTTAAAGTAGCCGGAGACTACAGAAGACATTTCATTCTGAAAACAAACAGCTCTAATGATAGATGGAGCCCAGCAAAGATGATGTGAAATGAAATAACCAATCTGTAAACAGTTTGAGATATAGCTGACTGACTGAGAGAAGCTATCTCTAAAATAAGGAATAATATTAGAGATGCGAAAAGTTGTATTTCAAGTTAAGATGCATCCATGACAAATTATTGAATGATAAAATGTGGTTTACACAACATTATTTACAAATACACATAAGAACCAAAATAAATATTTATGTCTAAATTATTTGTCCCACAATCAATATTTTGTAGAGGAACACATGGCGTGTTTCTACTGCTTAGTAAGTACCTAATTTCAATGGCATAATTTTCCTCATCACCTCCCACCATATAAAATAGATAATCACAAGATAGAATAATTATCCTGTAGATCCGCCAGGAATCGTCTCTGCTCCCCTCTGCCAATTTATTATTCAATCTCCCCTTTTTAATCTTCAAAACTCCAGCAGCTTGGTTACATCTACACTAATAAAGAATTTCAGCCTGTAATCCAATACTGCATATGAATGAATAATATTAATGAAGTATTACATTACATAAACCACACATGAAAGGGCTGCTAATTGCATTTGATGGCGAGCAATTAATGGCAGATTTTTAAATGAGCGATGATGGCCTCAGTTTTTTTTTTTCCAGTTTCCTTCTTTTGTCTATGTGTGTGTGTGTGTGTGCATGTCTTTTTAGGTATGTTGCTCTTTGCAGCTGTGTGTGTGTGTGTGTCTGTGTGTGTGTGTGTGTGTGCGCGCGCGTGCACCCAATTGCGCTTGATATTTCCAGTTTCAGTGGTGTACAGAGAACATGTATCCTACCCGTCACATCCACCCAAAAATGTATGTACTACACAAAAGAGGAGAGGTAATAGATATCATGGCATGGATTTCCGCCCTCGCATGCATGGGGCTGAGAGGGAGGCAGCCCACACATTTGATAAATATTAATAGTGTGAATTTATTAGCAGGGCGAAATGAGCCCTGTTGGTTCATCACCGCACCCTTAACAGCTATCAGTAGCCCAACACAAGGTGCAGACACACTGTCTATTATATGACCCCATTTACGCCCTGAATGGCACTTCATTAAATGTTACCTTTTGGCCATGCCATGGATGGCTGAAAATCAAAGTTACCAAGGCTGCAAGTCCTGAATAATGAGGATTTTTTTTCCCTCCCTCTCTCTCTCACTCTCTCTCAGCCAACCTTGAATATATATTCAGATGAGCGGAGGTGGCAAAGTGCTCATCCCTGCCTCTCATTCGCTCCCGCTCAGTTAGGCTTTAATAAATTCCATTTTGCAAATACAGGATTGTGTGCCTGCAAACATGTTACGCTTGTTGCCGTAACCAGGTGAAGAGAGAGGGGAAGAAAATCTTGTCTTAACACTATAAATATACATGCCACACACACACACATACTCTCTCACACACACACCCTCACTCTTGATAGGATTTATTATAAAGTGCCTTTTTTTTGCTATGTTTGACGGTGTATCAGCAGCCTTTGTTGGACCCAGTGTAGAACAGGTAGCGTATAATTACTGGTTGATATTGTGGTTTTGTGCCATGCAGTCTGCAGCAGTGAATGGGGGATTAAGAGGGAGGCTCTTCAAAGTGCCGGCCTATTGCCTTGACCTGACCTCAGCTGAATTATATGGAGATTCTTGTATTATACACATCAATGGAGTGAGTTGCACTGTACACAGAGGAAAAACGACACCAATAGGTTTACAACTTCATGTGTTTCACCCATTATCAGAACATTGCGCCTTACGGTATGCGATACACAACTGCTGTTATTTTGCTGTTGTTTTATGCAGCGCAGTCTGAATTTCAGTGTAGACACACTTGACATTCTAAAAAAATAATCCATCTGATAGCATGAATACATGTTCATTTTCAAAATTGTATCATAGATGTAAACAAGCACTGAGCCAAGCTAATATTTTCGTTTGTATAACTGCATGGCCATACAGTGCGTGTCTCCCTTTTGTTGCCAGTTGTCTCATTACTCTTTAGCTGAGTAATGTTTATCAGTTGCGCAGGCACACAGCCATGAGGGAATGGACAACTTGACATTTTATACTATTTATCACATGGCACAAGTGATTGTTGATGCCCCTTCTGCTGGTGCCACTTACTTGTTTTCTCTCCCGTCTAAGCGGCTCACAATTCTAGTTGCTAATTCACAATTAAGGCACTTTGGTTTGAATATGTAATGATGTCATTACCATTCCCACAAATTAGCCGCGGGGACTAAAGGTCAGGGTGGAATTTTCCAGTTGGTTGGATCCTCTCACTTGAGATTTGGAACACTGAAATGAAGAAGGGGGAAAAAAGTTGGGAGATAGTGATGTGTCTCATTGTGACATGCTGTGTTTGGGTTTGAAGAGGAAATTCAAGGGGTGGAGGGCGTTTAATCTGGGCTTTTAATTCAGGTGGGTTCAGAGAAAACAGATGGTAACTCTGTTTTGTACACAGACACTCTTACACACGCAGGAATCTCTTGTGGGACAGAGATGGGTGGGATAACACAAAGGATGATCATTAGATAATCTTTAACAGCGTGCTCTAATTAGAATTCTTATGATACAATTTCATCCTGTAATTAGTGGAGATTGGCTGTTTCCTCTGCAGCTTATTAGTGGAAACACAGCTGTACTACTGAATCTGTTCTTGTTTGTCTGAGTCCTTTTAAACTCAGCCCCCACCTCTCCCCTCCCCTTTCTTCTCTCCATCATCAGCTAAATCTTGTCTCAAGTATCACCATGTCGAAGAACCTGCCGTCAGCTTCCCCCCCAAACCTGCCCCAGACCCCCACCACCCCAACAGCCCCCATCACGCCGCTGAGCCAGATGCCCCAGGTGCCCTCCGTCCTCAGCCCTGCCAGTGTGCCCAGCATGGGCGCCATGCGCAGACGCCACTCCGACAAATACTCCATGGCCTTGTCCTCAGGTATACATACACACGTAACCATATAAACTATGTAGAGTGTTAATACCAGGCAACTTTTTTCTTTTTCATTTTTTTTACTCCATCTTTCCTTTTTTTGGCCAAATGACCAATAGAAGTAAAACAAAGTTACTTGGAATAAAATCTTATTCAGTTACATCCATTTAAGACAGTTAAATGTTTTTTCTACCATAAAGTTACCATGTCAGAGACATTAGGTTTTGCTTCTATCCCCAATTTATTAGTGTTTCTGAAGTAAAACTATGTTTGATTCTCACAGTCATTCCTCCTGGCAGTCTGTTTGCTCTAATTGGAACCAGCAACCAGATGAAAAGGCTTAATTTTATTTCTTCCATCTATGCAAAAGAGACATATATCACACTGTACATTACATCAATATTTTATGAATGTTAATTACAGTCAAATAGAAAATGATACAATATTCATTACATTTTAGATGACCATGTGTATTAAGCTGTGTGTGTTAAAAATACACTGTGTTTGATGTTTATATTTACTGGTCTTGTGCAGTTGCATGTTCGAGTGCATGAATTATTCAGAAACATACAAAATATCTAATTTCACGCATGTGTTAATGTTTAAGATTTCTCTTGAGAGAGATTAATTAAAAATGCATTTTGTTGGACATGTAAAATGCTGATTTGATGGTTACCCCCCTCCCCTTCATCCACTTTCCTTTTTTTATTTATTTAATTAAATCCTAAGTGACTTGAAGAGTTGTATATAGCAATTACTACATGGTGACAATTTATACTTATTTATATTTTTCTTCATGTTTTTTGTCCTCTGCAGAGATAGCCCCAAACTATGAGTTTTATAAGAATGCTGATGTCAGACCACCATTTACGTATGCAACGCTCATCAGACAGGTGAGTGGGGAAATAAATTAGCTTTTGCCTGATTAGATTACAATTAATTGCTGCTTGAATTAATACTGCACCAGGGTGAGAGTGGCTAAATGGCCTGGTTAGTAAAGCATTATTTGATGGCGTCTTGTTGCAGGCTATCATGGAAGCAAAAGACATGCAGTTAACGCTTAATGAAATCTACAGCTGGTTCACACGCACCTTCGCCTACTTCAGACGCAATGCCGCCACTTGGAAGGTAACACCTCAATTCCTTTTTTGTCTCTCTACCCCTCTTTAGCCTGTCCACAGGGTAGCAGGAGATACAGGCCCTGGAAGGGAAATTTATTTACTTGACATGGACAGATTAGTATCGTGCTTCCCTCCTTTTAACCTCCCTCTTGAAAAGGGTGAATTTGCTCTCCCTCTCTTTCTCTCCAGAAAAATGACAAGTGAAAGAATAATTCGGCCTCTGATATCGTTTTCTAATTTGGTGCAATTAATAGCTGAGGCTTGGCGGGGAGGTGTGCGTTCTGACGCGCTAATTACTACCCAGCCACTCAATCATCAGCACCTTTTGTTAGATGCAGTGTATTACTCCTTCTTCTCTTTCTTTCTTTCTCTCTCTCTCTTTTGCTCTCTGTTTCTTTCCCCCACTCTCCCACCCCCCTTGCATATTATTGGTTAATTAGTTTGAAAGATGACTGTTTGCCTTTCAGACACAGTCTGGGATTTTTCTTTCTTTCTTTCTTTTTTTGTGTCGTTGTCAGGTGGTTCTTTGCACACACCATAGCTCATGAACATACAAGGATAGAGAGGTCAGAGCCCTGTCCGACACTAAGTAAATGCTCCTGTCACTGTGGGAGAATACTTTATTTACAAGGACAAAAGCTTTCATTTGTTTCCCTGTGCCAACAAATACAATGTCTGCCTTTTCTGAATGGAAGAACAAGGGGGTGTAAAAATGTAACCCTGGACACACGCGCGCACACACACACACATATATATATACATGTGTGTGTGTGTGTGTGTGTGTGTGTGTGTGTGTGTGTGTGGTGTGCCTTTTAGCCAGAAGCCCTTCTAAGACTCAGGCTAGGAGCCTTTTCCCTCTCTCATCAGCATGCTAAGCATTTCCCAGCACTAGATTTAGCAAAGTGAATTAATTTGGATTTGGGTTGCTAATGATGCTGGTGTATGATTACAGCTCCACAAGGGTGTGCAATAGCTCCCCACACAGAACTGTTTTACTGTATGTGGGCATTTACAGAAAACATCAGCATGCTTCTTACTATTTGGGACATCATTCATACACAATATCAGTGCTCAGCAAAGAGCTGCTATTTTATATGCATGTGCACATATATATAGACTCCTTATCACAATTTCTTAGAATTTGCCCATGGGTGGAACAAAAAAGCATCTGACTGGCATTAGAAATATTCAGGTCCCTCCTTTTACAATGGCATAGCTGAGATATTTACATTTTGAGCCTGGCTGCTCCTTTGTGCTGGCTCTTACAAGGCTGGGCTGTGATGGGCCTGTCATTTGATTAACTGAGAGAATTTTTAAAAAGGAATGAAAGGTGATTTAATATCTCTGCTTGGTCTCATCAGCTGAGCTTGGGGATCCAGCTCTTGGCCCCGGCAGCTTATTAGTTATAACTATATAGCATGCATAATAAAACTGCTCATTTGCTCATTAATATTAAAATTATCATATTCAGAGCCATGGGCATTAAGATCAATCAAATCCGGGGATTTTCAGGTCAGATGCGAGATCTGCTTATGAGTTTTTTTCCCCCTCTCCTGTCTCCTGAATCCCTTTCTTAGAGCAAAACCAGTACAACCCATCCCTGAAATAAAACATGAAAAAAAACTGTAATATTAAAGCAAAGGTTATTATTTGGCTGCTGTTGCCATGGGTTTTAATTAGATTCTTTCATGATATAGGAGGTGTGCTCCAGACCCCCTTTTTTCACCCTCCTTGATTATGAATGTAAACGTGTTTTGGGGTCATTTTCATAAACCTGATTTGTGGAGATTATTTAAATATAGGTGTGTTCACACAAATAGATGTCAGAAGAGCCATGTGAAGTTCATGCTTAATTCAAAGACCTCCTGGATATTATTAGTGACCATCTGAGTACTTGCAAATACCCTATGCCATTTTCAACACGATGTATACCGCATAAATTATTACATTATAGGCATGGTTTGAATTTAGAACTTTTTACTGAACAGTGGGGTTCATATCTTTGCAGCAGTATAACAGCACTTTTGTACATTTTGGTTATAAACAAATACAATGAATATAAAATAAAAAGATCTGGATGGTGAAATATTTATGTAATACTGGGCATGTGATAGTTATCAGTGTGTTTATAATTTTTGAAACAGTAGATATCTTCGTCTGTGTGTTATAGAATGCAGTGCGCCACAACCTGAGCCTGCACAAGTGTTTCGTGCGGGTGGAAAATGTGAAGGGGGCAGTGTGGACGGTGGATGAAATGGAGTACCAGAAGCGCAGATCACAGAAGATAACAGGGTAAAGACTGATGCCTCCCATTTCTCCTTCTCAAACTGCACTATTCACAAGTTTCACTCGATGAAGTTTCACAAGATGAAATTGTAAGAACATATCATGACGTTATTTTAGCAGCAAAGGTGAGATGACACAACCACACACACACACATACACACACACAGACACACACAAATCTACAATAAGTGACCATTTATAAGTGACCATTTAATTTCAGTGTAATGTTCACCAGTGCCATAAGTGGGGTTGTGCAGTATATCAATATTTATTGTTACATAATCATACATTGTATCACACTGCGTACAATAATTCATTTTTAGGATATTTTGGACGTTATACCTAAAGGGCACCGATCAAGTGCATGTTTTATTATAAAGAAAACAGGACTCTTCTTTATTTGTATTAAGTTCAACAAAGCATGCAAAAAATGAATAAAAATGATAGATTTTGACTGGTTATTGGTAACATGAAATGTCATGATACTATTCATTGTGAAAATGTATCAAATATCGTGATGCTATATTTCACCCTGCCCTGCTGTGGAGGCTTTGTTAGTTAATCCTGTAAACTGAATTCTGACCATTTAGTTATTGTCTTGAGACCTCATTAATTACTATGAATTATTCTTTAACTTCTATAAAACTATTCCATAACAAAGACGTACTTACACTAGATAAAATATTGTTACGTTATTATAAAAGTGGACAGTTGATGTGTGTGCCCACATGGAGTTCCGTATGGTTTAAGGGGAAGAGCTGTGAAAAAGTTGATGTTATAATTTAATATAAATGAATTAACTAAATTGATTTGTGTGTTCTTGTGGACAGGAGCCCAACGCTGGTGAAGAACCTGCCATCCAGTCTGGGTTACGGAGCAGCTCTTAATGCAAGCTTGCAGGTAAGCAGCCAGCCTGCACTTCCAGTAGTGGCCCCATGACCTGTGCTCAGAACAAGAATAAAGGCCGTTTAACCATTTGCCTGAGAACACAGCTTGTGTACACTTCTTCGTCTTCTCATAATTACAGCCTGAACAGCAGGAGTATAAACAAGAGGTTTTTCTGTGTGTGTGTGTGTGTGTGTGTGTGTGTGTGTGTGTGTGTGTGTGTGTGTGTGTGTGTGTGTGTGTGT
>JBBJLR010000133.1:21415214-21454584 GCA_037577145.1 Brachypetersius gabonensis | reverse complement strand
ATATGCAGCACTAAGTAATCACAATGTTATGAGATTAGTAGCAGAGATATTCACTTTTCAAAATTACACTATCAAACCTATCAAAAATATTCCCTGCATTACATTCAGAAACTCTTCCTCACAGTAGTTGGAGCACATACATGTTCACTCAATAAAATGAATCAGTGTATGAGTGTGTACGGAATTGATTATCTAAAATGAATATGATGCTGCCTTTATTGTTGGATTTTTTTTCTGAGTGAGGACACAAGCTAATTAGCTAATTTAGAATGCAGCTTGACTCAGTAAGCATCTATTATGCTTCAGGCATCTAAAGTCTATTGCTATGTTCAGTTTTATTAGATTGTAGTTTATATTACTAAAGGAGAACAGCACTGACAGGGCTGTTCAGTGTACAGTTATATTTCTGCTCAAACACACTTGATTAAACTCGTCTAGTTATTGAGCCCTAAACAGCTGAGGAAGTAGTACTGGTCACTAGTCGCCTAATACTCTTGTCTAATCTTGTGGGGGGTTTATAAAAAATGTGGGATTTTGAATTGAATGGAAGATTTGTTTATCTTATTTTTTTTTTGCTCAGTGGTTACATAACTAGAGCAGCATCTGTACGCTCTCTGTAATGACCTTGCTGAGACACACAGGAAATGCTCCACTTTTGACAGAAATAACTTCTCATGCTTATTTTGTAATGCTGATGATGAGCTTTCCCAACTTGAAGTTAGTTGGAAGTGAATACTCTCAAGATTATTCAGTTCAGGGAAGGAGCATGAGGGGATCAGAAAGACCTTAAGCTGAAAATAGCAAACATCGAATGGTCACATGGTCAGGTCAGATGAGTCACTTCCTCCTGCAACAAATCCACAAGCACTGAGAGCTACCAGGTAAGTTTCACATAAGTCTATGTGTGACTGCAGGTGCAGCAGTTGCTGTACACTGAACAGAGTCCTGAAAAGTGCCTTATTTTTCCCCAAGATGAAACAAAAGAAACTGATGTTGCAGAAGCGAATGCTGTCGGACCAAAAACATAAGCATAATTGTGTAAAAGGTCTTTTGCTTACAGAATAAGATGTAGTCACTAATAATACAAGCCTTCAGCATGAGTGTGTTTACCCCTGCATCATTGGCCAACTGGTGAATAAACTCGCAGTGTTTATTTCTGTGTACACAAACTTGATCACAGCACTTGACACTGAACAACAGACTTTGGGCTTTTGCAAAGACATTTTGGGAACTATTTGTTTGATCACATTCTGTTTCGTGACTCACATTTAGTGTCTGCATGTGATTTCTAATTCAGAATTAAACATACACGGTAATCCTTTAGTGTAATAGTTGTCTGGAAATAGCTTGTGCTAAATCTGGGAAATGCTCAAGTTATTATTAGTGGATACCTGGAAGCAAAATAAAGTGTGTGTAATTGCAGGCTTCATCCAAGAGAGGGCAGCATGCTGGGCGGCAGCCACTGCCCTAGTCTTTTGCTGTCTTTACATAATTCTCTGGAAAGTTTTGTGCAGTCAAGGTGTGGAAAAACGAATTAAAACCCTTCGCCTGCTCTATTTTAAGACATGCTCAATCAAAAGTGAGGAATTCTTTGAGAAACCCTGTAGATACTAATATTCAGTTATTCTGTGGAACAGTTAGTTGTTTGGTTTGAGTGAGGAGACAGACCAGAATGTTTGGACATTTTTTCTGAACTGGTTTTATTTTAGGTCACCTTCTAAAAATGGAAAATGGAACAGTTGGGAGATGTTTTGACGGTTTGCAGAAGAACTGTGAGACAGTTTTGTCCTGGAAAGACAAATCTCAGTAATGTCTACAGACCGCCAAGACCAAAAATCCACAACAAATGTCACAAGAGGAACAGATAAAATACCGGTGGTCTAACTGCTCCAGCGTGTCCCTGATACAGCATTGTTCTTCCGTAGATTGTACAATGAACAGGTGATTTGTTCTGCACCATTTGAAAACATCAATTACACACATTGTCTGCGCATTTCATGATCTATGGACCAGTAAATCTGATTTGGAATGTCTTGTTACATTCACACACATTAAAGAACATTTTATCTGGATCCTACAAAAATGGCTGTGTTGGAGATATGACGTTTATTGTGATACAGACAATCACTTCAGTACTTTTTTTCTTCTTATACTTTTTGGTTGTGTGAATATTAACCATATGAACACACATTGTACCACAAGAAACTTTTAGGGACCATTCTCTTTAAATGACCACATGAAGAAAGAGCTGATATAGAAGGTGGGTAGTTAAAAAGTTGTCCTGCTTTAACATGTTCCATATTGCCAGACTGAGCTCAGCAGGCCATGAAGTGTGTTTGCGTGTGTGTGTGCCTTAGCATGTAAGCTGTGGCTGTAAAAAAACTACACACACCACTTCCATTCAGGTTCTCCATCACAGTATTGGGCCCATGCTAGGCTGTTTGGGAGACCCCTTGTAGAGAAGAAGTAAGAAGAAAAAGAAAATTGGCAGGCGTCTGTGGGCTCTGAACCTTTACCGCCCCTTCCCCACCCATCACTCAGAGCGTAAGAGTGCAGATATAAAAGGTGTTGAGCTCTCTGGGGTGTTTGTTTAATAGAGAAGGCGGAGAAGAAAGTGGTTTAAGGCTTTAGGTTTTAAGTAAGTACTTGTTTCATTTCTGGTGTGTGGTAAATCCTTGGGTCATAAATTTTTTTGGCCCACAGCGGCTGAAGCTGAATTTGGACTGACAGCTAATAGGGCTTGACAAGTATAGAAATGATGTGGCCAGTACCGAATTTAAAGATACATATCTGCAGTTATCATTTCATATTTCTATATTTTAGGTTTTGGCCATAACCGATAGTTCTAGTTCTATATGACTGATCTCACTGTTTAGATCGACAAGTTGCCAATAATAGACAATTTAATTGGTCAAGCTCTACTGCTGCATACAACATTTCGCACACTTCTGGTGAAAAGATACATGTCCTTGATTTTCTAGGGGATAAATAAGTTCACGTCCTGTACAGAAAACACACTTCGGCACATTTTAGTTCAAAATGTTCAGTGATTTAGAAACATTTAGCATAGCATATGTAAAAGTACATCTAGCATCAAGAAAATTTAGCAAATAAATGAAAACCATGCACTAAAATTATCAGACAAATGTTGTATTTAAGGATGCTCCGTCTGACCTCTAATTGTTAAGAAATAATGGCTTCTATACTTTAAGCTACTGCTGACCATTAACCACACTGGAGTTTTAGAAAACAGTTTTTTAGAAAAGAAAACATTTGACTAGCAGTTTGTCCTTTGCTCAAATGCACAAGTGACATTATTTGCTCACATTTCGAAGCTACTGTTGTGCCTAAGCCAAGTTTTTGGCACTGTGAAAATAATCACAGTAGTAATACCTTGTGCATCTTTTCATCTGTCTTTTCTTTTCAACAAATAGAACACCCAGATGTATTTTTCACAGCCTAATCCCTCTCATGTTCAGTTGATTAATGAGGTAAGCCAGCAGAAGTCTGAGGCTTCAGAACAGTGAAGAAAAACAACTAGTTAGAACTCAGCACGGGTGTTGGCTGTTATTGTTGTCGGAGTAAGAACACAAGCTGATCTCTGTCATTTTCTGGTCCCTCTGCAGTTTATCTGTTGTGTATGAGCTAAAGCAGCTAAATCTGTGCTCATGACTTCACATTTTTGGCTCTGTGCTATGTGTTGTCTCTCGTTCCCCCACCGCCCCCTGCGCACATGGTGGACATGAACCAAGCTGTAGATTAATTGCTTATACTCCCAGCATCACTCCTGATCAGCGCGCTGGCGTCTAATTGCCTCCAAGGCCCCCCGGAGTAACTGGCCGTCTCTGACTCAGGATCAGTTGTCTTGGCATAGAGGCATAATGGATGCAGACCACACAGAGCTTTAGCTCTTACAGTGCAAGTCGCGGCAATTTCCTCTTGTAAATATTTTGTGCTTTCCGTGTCTGCCAAGCTGTCAGTGTGTGTGAGCGGCCTGTGTGTTTGTGCAAGTGAGTGTATGTGTGTATGTGTGTGTGTGTGTGTGTGTGTGTGTGTGTTAGAGAGAGAGAGAGAGAGAGAGAGCGAGAGAGAGAGAGAGAGAGAGAGAGAGAAAGAAAGAGAGAGAGAGAGAGAGAGAGAGATAGAGAGCCCACTCTGACTCTGCAGACAGCACTGCCTAAGGGTGTGCTTTAATTAAAATGATGTGAGTAAGATGCTGCCTTTTATGTGGTATATACCTAATTCCAGATATGTCTTGGTATGCATTCATGGGTCTGTATAAATCATCTACACTAGAAGTCTTGTTTGAGTTTATGAGCATAATTTCCTGCTGTAATTGGGAAATTTGATGCCTAAACTTGGTTAGCATTCATTTTATCCCTTGAGCCAATATACAAATTACAATATTGTATTACAAGTCTATGGTAACATTGCAATTATATTCAAAAGAACCTCATGAAGCTAGGTTTGTTTTGAGCTGGGTTACAGTGGTAACAGCATAAGTGAAATTATTCCCAGTAGGGAATAATCTCCATATTCAGGTGAGTTATACAGAAACTCTCATCAGGGAGCCTTGGGCACTCACAGTTCACAGGCTGTCCTTCCTTGGACCACTTTTGGTAGGTACTGATCTGTGTACCTGGAACTGTTTTTTTCTACTTTCAATGCATCTGTTCACACGCTGTCTAATGTATCCCACCTATAATCAAGTGATGTTGTAACAAAATCATTGTTATTCACTTAACCTGTCAATATTAAACATCATAGATTTGAACGGAACTACTTAAAATTGTCCCAGATTTGACAATATGTAAACTTACAATATGTTAATTTTACGGCCATAAACATAATGATGACCAAAACTTTTAAGAACTTTTTTGTTTTCAGTGTTATTTTCACTCCATTTTATTTAGATTGGAATTTCATTTCAACAAAGCAGGCTCTTTTTGGTCATGCTAAGAACGATAGTTGTGAGGAAAGATTCCTTAAAATGAGTTCAGAAACCTGGAAGCTTTGAGAAGAGCCAAATCACAAAAGGGGAGCCCATCTCTGATGTCATTGGGTGGTGAAGTTATTGGAAAGAAAATGTGAAGGTATAAAAGAAGGAGAGAAATTTGGATCATGCAGAGGAAAATGAGTTACCAAGATCAGCACTGCAGATTACTGTTTCGCCTCTGCACTCCAAAACAACACATATTTGGCTCAAAATGACACACCTCTGAAAACATTTCCAAATTCCTCAGGAGAAAGGTAAAACTGGGTCATAGGCAATTCATAAGGACTCAAACTAATCACTTGCGTGTCATTTTCATGGACTTCGGAACAATGCTATTTCATAACCATATGTATCCCAATATAATCACACTGGGGAAAGAAAAGCAATGTGCCAAGTGTTTTTGAAAAGTAGCTGTGATATATCAAGGCAGAACGCCATCAGATTGGCCAGAATATTCCCCTCCGGAGCTGCTGGAGAGAAAAAGCAGCTTGATTAATGAACAGGAGAGAAGCACGGATAGCCCATTACAGCCACCTCAGCTCCATCACTCGCCACCTCTTTTAAAGAATCTTCTCTGAAACGTGAACCGCTGGAAAAGGACCCTTGTCACGGACTAAAATAATGGCCACCTCTCTGTCCTGCAGCCACAAGCTCTTAAGGAGAGCGCCGTGCCATATTTACCCTGGACTGCAGAGCACAAGAGTGCTTAACTATACTCACATCATCCGAAACAGTCATGCAACCTCCCTAGTCCAGCATTTCTCCAGCACTCCTTCCGCCTGGCGTGAAAAAACATTCAAGCCTTGGCCTAATGTGGAACAAACGGGTGAACCAATTAGATTTTTCCTTGATGATAATCAGTCTCTCGTTTACATGCAATGGACTGAGGCCTGACCAGCTGTCAAGTCTCCCTCACCTTGGTTACTGTTTCCAGGAAAGACAAACAATACCTGCAAACCGCGCATATCCTAGTAGACACCTTGCTTTAGTGTTTGTTATAACGTGTAGTGAAGGTACTTTAAGTTAATTGTAAGACGGCAGGAATTCTATAATTGGCTCCACTAACTTCATGCCTGAAAGCACAGCTGGCTCCAGCCCGCTTTGCTAATGGAGTAATCTCCATTCTGGCCCGGTTCAAATACGTATCATATGCAGCATTTCATCCTTTTAAACCGAATTTGCTTATTAATTTTTCTAAAAGGATTCCTGCTTTGGTCTGGCTTTCATTAAAAGCTTAGCAAAAGATGTAGATCAGTCTGAGTCGGTTAATGTCAACAAATGAGCTCTGTGTAAATATGAACCCTGCAACAAATGTGATATAATTAATTTGCTTAAAATATCTCTATATATTACTGGGTTGGATATATTAGGCAGTTATTAAAGCTGAAAGCATTCCACAGAAGATCTGCTGTTTTACAAATTACTGAAAAAGATAATACACGCTAGGAAGAGGTGTTTAACACACAGTACATCGCACTTTGATGCCTATGCAGCTGTGCAGCCAAAGACCGGACAGAGTGCCCTTGCTGACCCCTGTCCACCAGCAACAGTGGATTATCCGGACTGGAAGATCACATTTCTTTTTACATCATGATCCCACATAAATCAAACATCTGGGGGATGTCCTGGACAGTCCCACACAATATGAATCTGTGGTTTTAATGCCATGGCTCAGTGTAAAAACATGTCATCAAGATCACGAAAAACCATAAAACACTAATGCAAAACCCGTTTTTGACAATCTGGTGAGTTTTTGTTATCTGCCTAGGACTAAAGTTTTCTTTGGAGGAGCAGAAATGTTCCCAGACCTCTTTGTGTGGAATCCCAGTATTATTCATTACTTAGGCCAAAAGTTACCATCAAAAGGTTTGGCTCAGTCAATACTTCGTTATTTTAAATCAGGTGTGCTCTTAATGGAATTTCACACATCCATGCAGTGGCTGGAGACCAAGAGAAGAAATCTGAAAGTGATCATTCGGTCATATGTGAACACACCACAGAAACACAGTGTGAACAGCATGGAATTCTTTCTCTGCATTTAACCCATTCACCAAGTGAAGCAGTGGGCAGCCAGGAACACAGCGCTTGGGGAGCAATGTGTGGGGACCTCAGGGTACCTCAGAGGTGCGTAGCGGTTTTGGGAAGTGAACCCATTACTTCCTGATCGCAGGGTGAATGCCCTAACCACTAGGCCACCAGCTGGAACCAAATCTGTGTTCATCTGACCAGCTCACACAATATTGGTTACTTTTTTAAAACAACAGAAACATTCATTCTTCAGCTTTCCTATTTGTTTGCATTCATTTTATTGTACACTTGTATTTTTGCTAGTAGAAAGACATTGCTGAGATAAATGTCTTTAAACTATTTTGCATAGCCACCTAAGGTTTTTGTGCGATTGATATATATGCATTAAATTTTTTTTTAAATCTGAGATTTGATGTGAACACAAAGTAATTTCAGCAAACCACTCTGGCATAACTTTGTCGTTTCAGATTCCTCGGACACTCTCTGGCAAGGCTTTTTTTTCTGGATCCAGCACACGCACTGAGTATCTGTCACCCACCGTAAATGATGAATTATGGTGAGTGAGAGGAAGAGGACTGGGACTGGCCACAGGTTCTACACCGCAGACCAAAATGACAGAGGTCATAACATGCCTCCATGTCAGGAAATAAGACTTATGGCTTGGCCTGCCAGGATTACTTTATAAACACTGCGTGAGGGGAATCACTCCAGGTTACGCTCCTCGTAAAAGTGAGCGTATATTTGGAAAGGTCTAGTTTGCAGACTGCTCTTTTAGAACGCATCTCCCTGAATAGAAACCCAACCGTGGAATGGTGACGAGAGAATTGGCTTGACAGCGCCAACCTTTAGCACTGACGTATGTCTCGGGGCTTGTTCAGCAGGCGTAGGGGTGGGTGACAGGCTGGAAGTTAAAGGCTATCTGTCCCCTTAGCCAATAACAGAGGACGACCACTGGCCACCACACCCATTCTTCTCTGTGACGATGACCATGATTCAGTTATGCTTGGTATTCCTGCTCCCCGGAATAACAGCACAACTCCTTAAATAACATCGCAGCAACTCAAAACTGACCATAGTCTTTCTAAAAACGCTCAGTGAACTTTTAAGACGTCAGACACCGGCGGCCGTATTATAGGATTCACATTTGATCTCAAGATGATCAGAAATCCCTCCACAAAGTTCTCTGTTTGTCTGTCAGTGACAGAAACACGTCATCATGTCATACTGAGTGTTGCCACAAATCCCCTGGATGAGTGCTAGTGGGGTGTACTCATCAAGGGATGACACTTGACCTATACGTCAGATATCTGGTGTTCTTTTCACACCATTTCTCTCAGTGTCGTTACAAATATGTCTGAGGGACGTTTGTTTTTTCATACATTTTCAGGAGACAAAAGAATTGTCCAGAGTAAAGTAACCTGTCTAGTCCACCAAAATGCAGATGACAGGTTAAAATGCTTTTTAGAAAGCTACAAAAAACATTTAAGTTTGGCTTGTGTTTAGATAATTCTCATTTTGTAACTACACATTAGGGCTGCCCGATATTAGGAAAACATGCGATATGCGATAATGTTGTTGAGTGTTGCGATGGCGATATCACATGCGATAAGTGAGTAAAAACTTTATAGTGTTGAAGTGTTTCTCCTTGTGGTAATAAAGACTCCAGGCACTGATTAGTCTATGCTGTAAAAAATGAAAATGCAATATTTCCATTCCAACATGTTTATTAAAGAATTTACTTAAACAGAGCATTTAATGCCTCCCATGAAACATTGAACATTGTTGAAAAAAATTTGAATAAATGTAAACATAATTTAAATTATAGTACGTTTTTAGCCAAAAAAAAATAGCAAAAGGAACAATCTATAACAGGAGCACAGAAGATGAAGAAACTGCCCAGTGATTTCTTTGCCCTCTTCTCTGTGGCACTGGGTGAAGAGCTTTGGAAAAACACCATTTATCGAATTTCAGTCAGCAATATGTATATTTTTTCTACTACACATTAAATCACTTTCATATCAAAATCCTTTTGACTTTGTTGTTGTCAGAAGTTGTCAGAATTTGTTTCATTTTAAACACCAGCTATCTTTTGCTTGGTTTGTTTCATGCCTTTATTTGACAGGAAACTACAGATACATACAACGCAACAGATGTAATGTATATAATGCTTCCAGATAAATGCTAGTTTACAGCCATGGTCTGTGGGTAAAAGGAAGTAAAACGAATAAAAATGTTAAACATATTTTATTTTACACATTTTTTAATTGCATGGTGAATAGATGAGTAGAAATGGCTTAACATGAAAAAAAGATAATAAAAAAGTAACATTCCTTCAAACTAATTGAAGATACAAAGTTTTGTTCTAACTGTATAAAGAAACGGAACATGTTTATGACCACACAACCTAACAAACGTGTGTGCGTGTGTATATGTGTTAGCCTGTGTGTCTAACCTGGGCTGTTACCCATTGTATCAGCTTTCTGCAGATTCTCCACAAATTTGCCATCTTTTTGCTATTAGCCAAACCCACTGCACAGTTTGGCGCAGATTTGGTGTGTCTGCCCAGACGATTAGTTTAATCCAAAAGTTAGGCACTTGCTCATTTGTTCTGTCTATGTGTGTGTGTGTGTGTGTGTGTGTGTGTGCTTGTGTGTGTGAGTGTGAGTGTGTGTGTGTGTGTGGCTTGAGAAACACATCCCTCCTCCTCCCTTCCATTGGGGGCATCTGGCGCCACTCAGGACTTTTTGGTTGGCACTCACCGGCAACTGGCAATTATGCTGCCATGTGTTGAAAAGTAAAACAAACACGAATAATTGGCAAGAGAGCTCCTAGCAAAACAGAGAGACAGAGAAAGACAGACCCAGAGAGAGAAAAACAGAGAACGACAGAGAGTGAGAAAGAGAGAGAGAGACAGATACAGAGAGAGAGACAGTGAGAAGAGAAAGAGAGAGAGAGAGACTGGTATGTCTCCAGAAAAGACGTGGCTGTTAGCAGTCCTTCACTGTTCTGTTCTCAGTCATTCTTCAGCTTCGTGGTCGAACAGAGCACAACAGCATTGTAAGATATCACAAAGTAAATATTTTTGCAGTCATTGTTTTCACTATTTTTACACTTTTTATGGTGTAAAATCAATCAGAACAATAGGTTTGTCAGGCCTGTCTGTAGAACAGAAGAATCATTGATCCCTATGAGATAAGGCTCTGTTAATGGTTGCTGTTACATAAGGCACCACAAGTCAAGAACCCAATTTTGTGTAACTGGGCTGCCCTCAAATTTTAATACAGCAAATAGAAAGTTAACAGAGCAAACATCAGCCACCTATCCATTATCTGAGCCTCTTATCCTACAGTGTAAAGATGGACCGATCAGTGTTTTGTGAGTGCAATACTCATTGCCAGTTGTCCTATAGCATGATCAAAAGATGCCGATTTTCAAATAGTTTCAACCAAGAACTCAACCCATCAATTTAAAATCAGGTTTATTTTCAAACAAGGATGAAATAAAGTTAACCATAACCATAAAAATGTTTGGCCTATTTTAGTCAGATACAGTACAAATGACCCTCATCAAGGGTTTTTCCCTGAAAAGTGTAACATTTTAGTTTCTGTTCTCACTGAAAACTCTTGAGGCAGGGCTAAACAATCTATGACTGTCCAAAAGGTGCAGACCCTAACCCTCTAATATAGTTTTACACTTCAAGTGTGATTTCAGTGTGATTTCAGAGTGATTTGCATGTTAGACAAACAATGTGTTCATATTCTGCAGAGTTTAACTGTAGAAGTCTTGTTCTCAATCTTTGCTAGCTCTGCTAGCTTCTCACAGTCACTCTACCTGTTTGCTTGATATGTTCTCAAGAGTAGTGTCTGGTTAGCATTGTTAATAGTGATTCTCTGATGAGGTAGGTTACTTTTACAAACCTTTCAATCAAACTTGATTTGCTGTATGTCAGATAGCGTAAAAAAAACCTTGAGACTGATAATGTTAGTTAGCATTTGCCTTATTAATTAACTCTTATAGCCGGCCAAATAGCGATATACCTCAGTTCTGTATTTAGGCTGAAAATCTGATTTTAATCTATAGTCGATCAGAGTACAGTGTATCTAGTTGGTATGTGCAAAGTGCGATCACGGAAAATAGTCAGTGTAAATAACAAAAAGAGAACTTAAGAGCACAATCCTGTGTAGTCCTTCACATTCATCCTCAGACTTCTCTTAATTTTCAATTTTTACACCCATGCAGTTTTTGCCACTTTACAAATGCAACAGATGACATCCCTGAATGGCCTATTTCATGGAAAAGAAATGCAGTCACTGAATATCTTATATTTTAGATCATTCTACTCCTCAAGTCTCTCAGCACTTCTTAATAATAGAGAATTCCAGTGCGCTAATAATTTCGTGCTTTAGCTCTCTAGAACTTGACAGAATGTGTCAGATATGAACGGGATATAATTTGCAAACCTGCTTGTGTGTGTTGGAGAGATGAGAGGCATTCTGGAGTGGTCAGAGAGAGCTAGGGAAGGTAAGAGACATTCATATTTCTTTCTGTGCTACAAGAGAGGTCTGTATTTATCAAGGCAATGCCCTGTATTTTTTTGTTTCACACCATGTGCTTAGGCATCCTCAAGAACTTTATTATGGACCTCTGTGTTTAGCTAGAAGTCCAATATACACCAGAAGCAAAGCGTCTACCTACACTCCTCTGTGATGGATGCTTTTTCACGCTGATGAAGAAAAGAGCAATTTCTGTACACAGAAAGTTAAAGATGAGTTGATAGAACTT
Source organism: Brachypetersius gabonensis (assembly GCA_037577145.1). NCBI lineage: Eukaryota > Metazoa > Chordata > Actinopteri > Characiformes > Alestidae > Brachypetersius > Brachypetersius gabonensis. Next base: position 21,442,778 of record JBBJLR010000133.1, on the reverse strand, counting down.
GCAGATGTCCTTATTTAGTTTGCCAATTGAATGAACTTTCTGTAGAGGACATTTGAGCAGTTATAAACTTTAAAAGAGCTTTCGATTGGCTGATTCCTCGTTAGTCCAAAAGACTTTCATAAGAACCTTAATGTTCTCGTAATCTTAATGTTTACTCTAGAGCAATTCTGCTGACAAAACATAAAATATAGCTGTTGGTTGTTCTTATTGTCGACCCAGATTACACAACACAGCAAAAATTTGCACTTCTCTAATTTTCTATGTAGAAACTGCTAGCATGCCACAGTTTTCATGCTCGTGTTAACACTTTCGCTTCGCTTCACCCGATGTAAAAGACTACGCTGATTAACATAGAAACATATTGTGCATGGCATTTGGTGTAAAACAGGCAGTAACAGGCACTTACTGAGCTTGCTGTGAAGTAAGCTTAAGAGTAATTTAGGAAGTAAGATTTGAGTGTATGGCTTTAATAAATGAAATGAGACAAAAGACAATCTGATAATGCGTCTGACAGTTATCATATTGGACATGCTAACACACAGTCAGTTATTAGTATATGACACCTTGTCATGTCATCAAATCATCATACTTATGTCTACAGCACCTTCTGATCAAAGCCAGTAGAGAACAGGCCAGCCTTTAATATCTCTCCGGCTCTACCTCTTTACCAGCAAGTGCATGGTAAAAAGATCTTTAAATCTTTCATAATGTATATGTGTGTGTGCTCACACATGTGCATGCATGCATACCTGCGTATGAGGTCCATGGTCTGGAAATCTTCAATGAGGTTTTCCTGTTACAACGAGCGAATAGAAGGCAAAGTGCAACATATGATCAGCTGTGAGCCAGGAGAAAATATCCAGAGCAGCAACATGAGCAAGCAACATGGAAAAAAGGAACATTTTAACAGCTACTATTCCTGTGTTTCAGCCAACTCAGCAAGTATTAAGTGAAAGATATTACCATTTAGTTTCTTCCCTACTAAAACTGGAAAATGTCGCAAGGACCATAACCCTTGACTCAGGCTGATGATAGCATAAATCGAACAATTTATGATCCAATAAAGTGAAGCTCCAAAGCAGGCTTTGGTTCGCTCTCTTGCAGCAGGCCAGGCCTTTACTGGAAGGCCATCATTTAATTGCGATGGATTACAAATTGGAGACAGTCTGGAATCTGAGTTTGGGAGCTTGCATGCATGGCAGACAGTGCAGGAAAAGACAATGGCTAAGAAAATGTGTTTCCCCAGCCCAGAGGAATGAGACACACTGACAGAGCTCTGCAGAGAAATGAGCAAAAATAGCAGCAGTGACTGTTTTTGATGATCGATTTAGATTATCCCTGCAGCTCCACAAAGATCAGTCACAGAAGGAAAACACCAAAGCTCAGCGCTGCCTCCAAACACTACAGAATAAGAAGTGAGGTCCACAAGAAGAATAACGATTAACCTGTGCTATTTTCAGAAACAAGGTTTCATTATTACAGGATACATAGACAGAAAGCATGGCCATGTACTTTCTGTTTGAATCGTATGTATGACTGTTTGTATCAGGAAGTGGGATCATGCATAAATTCCATCTGTATTGCAGTATAAATACAGGTCATATGTGCATATATGCAGGTGAGATGTAAGTGGTTTCATCACCCCAGCTGTGTAGCACTGTGACCAGCCAAAACGTGCCAAAGATGGTGCTGTACAATGTGTTGAATCAGACACTTTTGTAAATATACTCAACTAAATATATTTAGAGAACTTGTCTGCTTAAAAAAACAACCATTGTTTACAATAAAAACCAAAAATCAGTGCAAACAAGCCCTTCACACATACTAATGGGGAGCAGGAAGAACGCTTTCTTTACAAACACATTTTTTCTAAAACCTAAGTAGACTGATAAACAAGATAAGATTTGATCTGTGTTATAGAGCTTCCTTCAGGGATGATCAAATTAAACTCTTTTATATCGCATATACATGTGACGGATAAAATGTAGCACTGACGTATTGGACTTGTGTGATATTGGGAGAAGCTGTGGATTTAAACAGAGAGCAAACCGGTTCTGAGAATTTCAGAACTTAATTAAAATAAGCTCATTTTTCACAAGCCATGTAATCAGAAGAATGATATAAAGAAAACTGGCAACTAGTATCAGCAAGGGACAGTAGAACATAACGTTTTTATTCTAAATGTATTCTGAATATGTTATTTTTTATGTGTTAACCAATCAAGACAGTATAAAAGTAATCACACACACACTCACAAACACATATTTTTTATATATACACATATAGATAGATATATAGATAGATAGAAATATATTGGTGCATATCTAACTTATATTATAATGTACATTAAATATGCACTAAAGATATAACATTCTGAGTGGGAAAAAAATGTTTATTTTAGTGCAGATCAACATTAAAAACCTGTAAAAGACTAAATCAAAGGCACCATGAATAATAAATAATGTTTTCACTTGAGTACAATTTAGGCTAATTCACGAATGTGTTTATTTTAAACTTGGGGCGACTGTGGAATTACTCATCAAGGGAGAGGCAGACTGAGTAACTATCATTCCAATAAGTTTTAACCTCAACATATTCAGTGCAGTGAGGGTTTGAACAGACAAAGCACCAACGATTGGTTAGAAGATCTTCTCTGCCATGTGTTTACAATACAGAGTGTGAGGTGAGGGAGGAAAAACCCAGCCCCAGCAGTGGCAGCAAGTACATCTGGAATTCCCCGTCACACTCTTTCTCGCTACAGCCCAGCTACAGTCTCTTAAAACAGTTTACATATCAACACAGCATAGAAATGAACAGATCCTACACATTTAACGCAAACACTGTCACAGTGTACATGTTAACAAATTCCATATTAACACATTAGCCTGATTTAACTCCGTTTATGCTAACCTATACATCAGCAAATCCAACACATTGTGACACACATTTCACAATAAAGGTTAATTAATGCTTTATGGGAGAAGTTAAATTATGATGTAATGCAATGTTTGTCTTCGACTTTGGCACTTGCTTGGCATCATTCAGAAGCTCAGATTCACTACATGAACTTAGCTAAGCAAACTTCAAGCCATTTAGTGGAACTATAGCTGGGTGGTTCTTGCTGTTGTCACTGACCTAAGATGTAAAGAGGCGAAGCCCCATTGACTTCACCTCAAATGGCTGTAGCTTTACTGTAAATAGAGCTTTGCACATTCAGAAAACCTACACACACACACACTCAAACACACACACACACACACACACACACACACACCCTACACATTAAGACAGCCACACATGAACTGGGGCATATGTTTTTCTGCGGAAAAAATTGTCTAGACAGGCTACTCTCTGTAACTTCATGTTCTGAGCCTTCGTTACCCCTGTGCCACGAGTGTAGTACAGTCCAATCACATCACTTTTTTTTTTGGTAAATGCAAAGCCCTGCCAATTTCATTGGACCACACTGCTTCGTAGAAAAAAGAAAACCCTTTCACTGTTCCACCCACAAAAAAGCAGCTTTCTCCATTTGGCAAAATCAAATTATGGAGGTCACGATTAATGTAGCCTACACGAAAATATACGACTAAGCCTTTATTCTTGTAAATCACCCAAAGAGCCCTCTCTCTCAAAGGGACATGTGAAAATTAAGGTGGACTGAAAAAATAACCATTGCAACCTCGTTTGGACGACACCAAGACTTCTGGGCTTGCTTATCAGCACACTACGTCGCAAGTACTTCACTGCAAGCAACACCTTTAGTATGAATTAAGCGGCAACTGAAAGAGGTGTTTTTATTTGGTACAGACAGCCCAGGAAATTACTCAGCATTTAGGACACTTGGCCTTTGTTGTGCTGCATGCTGTACATGAGAAGCAAAACATCCTCAAAACCTGATCAAATATGAATCAGAGTTGTTTGTGTATTAATTCTGCAGCATGAGCTCGTTCATTTCTAAAGACTCCGTACTTCCTCGTGTCTCGTTCCACTTCCTCTCCTTCCTTCCTCCCTTTTCCCCTAGCTCCCTATATAGTCTCCGTGTTCCATTTGTATCACGTCCCGTTGTTATGAGTGTCACCTGTGTCTCGCTTATGTTTCCTTATTTAAGCCCCAGCCGATCCTTTCCTCCCCGAATCTGTATTTGTCTTTCCCCCTCGGTGTTGGTTGTAGTTTTGTTCTTCCATGTATTTGAATCTGTCTAATCCCTGTTTCTGTTTTCTGTTTTGCAGGTCCGTGTTCTGTTTTTCTGTTTCTGCGCTGTCCGCGCTGGTATTCCACGTCCACGTGTTCTGCTCGCTGAGCTGCGAGGGAGGGTCAAGCCCTCAAGTCTGTTTTTTGTTTTCTTTGGTTGTTTGAGGAGCACGGGCCTAGCAGTTTGTTTACATCCTGTTGTGTTGATTGTATTGTGCTTATTCTGTTGCATTGTGTTTTGTGTTTACCTGTTTCTGTTCTTGTTCTTATGTGTTGCTTTTGTTCACCCTGAGTTGGGGATTGTTCTAGTGTTTGTGTTTTTTCTTTATTAAAACCATATCTATAACCATACTGTGGCGTCCTCCCCATTCCCTCCCAGAACCACACTGTGACAGTGCATGAGATTCACAACATCTATTTCTCTTAGGAAACAAGCAGGATGTCAAGCAACTCAACTAAACTCAAGGATTGTCTCTACAAAATTTTACTCTACAATTTGAGGCTGATTAGAGTGATGCCAATTTCCATATCACTGATGGAATTATTGCTCCCTCCATTAAAGCTGTTCTGAGCTGTTCAATGATCCAACATGGACTACTTTTAGGAAGGAACAGCATAATTTATAAAATAGCATTATAGGCTTATAACTCTGTTATAAATCTTAAGACATCCAGAAAGTGCTATAAATCATCTGGTAACTATAAAGCAAACTGTAAGTTATATAGTTATGAGGCATTGAAGGTTGGGTGTTGCAATTTAAGGGCTTAATTAAACAGGATTATGAGGGAAATCCCCAATTTCTGTGTCTCTAAAGTATGTTTGGGTGAGGAGGCAATACAAACCAGGTGCATGAGTGTCCCACGCAACCCAGTGGCCAGTGTCGTGCGACACCACACCACACCAGACCAGACAGACTTCATCTCCACAGGCCCGTTATGAGAGGATTGTAAGACATTTGTGAGTGAAAAGGCTCTTGCGGCTCTGAGCCCTTTTTCTGGGTGTTTTCAGGCTGCCTCAGAAAGGCCAGCGTGTCTGAGAGGCTGGCAGGCCCCTGTGTTTGCAGGATCCGTGGGAGTTAAATCTGTCTCACTGCCAGCGCACGGTAATCTGTCAAACTGATTCAGCTCGGGTTTATGCTTTAACGGATGCCTACTTTTTGCCACCACGGAGGGGGGCTATGTCCAGTTCCAAATTTAGTATGAATGTGTTATTTATTCCCATTTTCCCCCCTTTTTTCGAGTCAGCGGGTGTGGATATTTTTCTTTTCTCCGTGAGGCATCTTCTTTTGCAAGGTTTGAGAAACTTAAGCCACCACCAAACGCCTACCACAGAGCCTGCGGAGGGCCAAGGGCAGAAGAGAACTTGGCTGCTTGGGGCTCACAGCACATGGATTTGCACTCACAGCGATGAATAAATCTAAAGCGAGGCTTCCGCATGAATTTAGAGGGTATCAGTAGTGCACACCACACAATCTTCTCTTGTCACTTCCAGTTATCCATCTATGGAGACATAGTTTAAAGGCAGGAGGGCCAAAGAAGATACATCTTTATCAGTGCAAGCTAGCCTAACCGTATTTACAGGCCTTCCTCTTTATAGACATTCATTTGGGTTGTTTTGAATCCTTGGTGCTTTTAGGAATCAAAAAGCATTATGGAGTTTTTTAACCTTACTTTTAAAGTGCTTAAAATGGGATGTTGTTACGTAATGTCATCCTCAGGAATACTGCCAGACAAAAATGCAAGGGAAACATACGTGATTTGAACACTAAAGGCAAAATGACCAATCCCAGAATGAAATGTTCTGGACTGCTGATTAGAGAGAGATATAAGAGAGATATTTGTGGGGCTTCCATGTACAGGTAAAACATGCAGAACTACACACTAACCTGTGGTATGTTTGGAGGGAGTTTGAACTTAGCTCAGGGATGTTTGCTAAAGGCCCTAAAAGCCTCTCAGTTATCAAATCACATTCACACACTTTCCACTCATGCTGGCAGACCACCATGCAGAGAAGCTTTAAACAGCTCTTCTGAAGCGGTGGCTCCTCTTTATAGGGAGTTATTAACAACTTCCCTACCTGCTGCTTCAGTGGAAGTAACAGACAGAGACAGACAAAATGACAAAGTGAAATGTGGGATACAGGTGTTGTTTCCAAAAACGCCTACTGTTGAAAACACTCATGACATTCTGAAGGACCAGAAGCATTTCATCACAAAACCAGAAAGAGCTGGTGGGTGGGAACTGGCAAAAACTAAACTGGGAGAGAAAAACTAAAAACAGTAGGAGTACTTAAGCAATGTTGTGATTCAACTGTTTATCATCTGAGTAAAACTGAGTTAATATAATTTAGAAAAGAAAATACATTCAAGATCCTGATGTTGTTCAAAAAGTAGAACTAAGTATGTCTGCAAAAAACAAAGATGGCATTAAGAAAAGGTAAAAGGATTGAGACCAAAAAGAAAAAAGATTAAGTAGGAAAATCATCCAGAAATCAGCATGTTTGCAATATGACATCGTTTGAGAAGGCTAACTGCCTTTACAGGGCTTGTCAAATTTCGACAAATGAACTAATAAAAATCAAATCCTCTGTGGTTTTTAAAGTAACTTTGACAGACCTTAAAATGACTTTACCTCATCCTAATATCAGCGCTGCAAAGATGCAATGTTTTCTAATGACAGTAATGATATGTTAGTATAATTGTTGTAATCAGTCGTCTGTTCGCTATGCTTTTAGTACATGTGTCATGTGAGGAGTGCCATTAAGTTCATGAGGCATCAGAACACGCCTGTCATTCAGCAGCCCCATTCCTTGTGAGTGCATTCCATGTAGTGAGATGATTTTGACCGTGTCGTCCAAAATAGACCAAGTAGCCTCAACAAAGTCATCCAGTAAAGCCCCATTTGAACTGAAAGCAGGCACACACCAGCAACTACAGCAACGAATGTCTTAAATTTTGGAAGATGCCATATAGCTTGGAGTTCTTCCATCCATTCATTGATTGCTCTTTGAAAACAATGAACTCACATTCTCTGGCTCAGGGGAGACAATGAGAGGTGGAAAACTGGAAAAGGCCAGCATGGAGCGTGCAAAGGTGACATTTAGGGAAGAATTAGTGGACATCTCCTAATTGCACATTCCATGACTTCATCTTTAGCCTATCAGGTTACTAAACTTCGCTTACCTTCTCCTGCCCCTCCCACATTAGCCATTATATGGTTCACTTCACTTTTCGGGAAAATGGGGTTTCTTGGAATAGCCAGTGGAGTAACAGCATTTGAAAATACAGAGATGGACATGACGGACAACAGTAAAACAAATCAAAGAGAGGACACAGAGTGCATCAAAAGCAGTCATTGCAGCAGACCCATCTTCTTGTTTGGACAAAGTGAAATGAGGTGATGCCAGACGGAAACTAAAAAATCCCCTTTCATACCTTGATCGCACTGAAGAAGTAGGAGAACCAGTCTCTGTCTGTTTATAGACAGTGAGACACCATATTGACAGACGAGATGGTACACGATAAAGTCTGCTGGCAACTCCCTGACGGAAAATAGAAAATGTTGCAATATGTTGACGGTTTACTTTCCTTCTCTTATTAGCTCGCTGGTCCAACCCAAAACAATTTGTACTGCATAATAGGAGCGGGCGTGTCAGAGTTTCCATTTTTATGAGACTGGAGTCACTGGCTTGCATTGTTGTGTCTATTTTATGGGCCTTAATACATCTGTGAAATTATTAAAATACTCAAACATACAGTGTTTTGGTTTAAATGGCAGCAGGCACTGGCATTGCTCTGCGATACAACTGAAACATCTGTTTGTCGTAATCGCTAAAACGTGAGCTTTGATTACAACGAATTCAGTGCAAAACAAAGATGCTGATGAACTTTTTTCTCCATTTTTCCAAACAGCCAAAGACTGGGAGAAAATCTAGACTTGCAACACTGAGCCGTTTGCAGAAGTTTTATGCATAATTTGGACACACTGCCCATGTGAATTTTGGAAAGATCACACAAAAAGAAACAAAATATGGCTGATTACATTTTCAACTCAATTTTCTAAAGTTTAAGCAGCTTGCAGTATCTGGATTTGTGTTAGTTTGCTTTCGTCTTTTAAAACGTAGTGCTGTAGAGGGACTTTCTTGACTAGTAAACAATGCGACAGAGACATACGTCTCAAACATGAGCTGAAAGACATGAGAGTTTATCATGAGATTTTCAAGTGTGAAAAGACCCACCGTAGAATATACTGTCAGCTTGTGTTATCATTTTACATGGAGCTGAATTACAGGACAGAGGAAAGCTTTGGTGCGAAGGAGCTTCATATATAAACACCTCTATCTCTTCATCATTGAATTTTCATATTCTATTTTGTCCCAAACTTGTTTATTACTGCACTTCAGGAACACATAGCAAGTGGGTGTGTGCAGTTTGCATGATAAACTAACTTGTACACAAGTCTTTCTAAATCAAATATTAAATACGACAGCTGTAACAAAGCTGTGTCTGTGTTCATACGTATAGCTTGGCCCTCAGTTCCATCAACAAAGATGTAGCCCAAATCTGTGTAAATGCCCCTGGATTCATCATCCATCATCCCCCCAGAGTTTCTTTGTTAGAGAATGTGAGGAGAATGGGACGTTTGGGTACATAGTAGGCTTGTCACGATACTGAAATTTCAAACTCAATACCGATACGATTTTCGATACTACAGGGGGAGAAAAAAAATGTAAGTGTGAGTAGACAAACAAAAATACTCAAATGCAAAATACTTTTTGGTGTACTCAAAATTCTACAGCATCATTGGGTATTTTGAAAATATACCCATTGTACCCATTGAAAATATACATCATTGTCTTATTTTAGAAAGAAATTTCTTTCTAAAATTTCTTTCTAACTCTAAGGTTGAGCATCCCAATTTTTTTTTATCCCCTCCCTTATCATGCAGGAAATAGCTTCTCATGACCAGCCTTTACGTTGAATACATTGTTTTTGTCACGTGATAAATGTTCGTTGTCCCCATCCGAGTTACGGGGCTGTGAACATTGGGCCCTCCGGGACTGTCCGCTGCAATGCCTGTTGAAAATTGTTGTAGTCTGCCGGCAAATTCCATCAATCGGCAGATCCAAAAACTGGCATTTAAGTATCGATACCCAGTGCTAATTGATATCAAACTCAATACTAAATTTTAGTATTGATTAGTATCTGAGAATCAATTTTTTGACCACCCAAGTACATAGAAAATTAAGCTAGGCAGTGCTGCCACATGGGGAGCATCTCTTTAATGATGAATTAGGACCTCAATGGTTAAAAGTGGAAATGTCAGAATATCTCTGTGACGCAAGCGTACAGTAGCAAGCAAAAAATTACTTCAAATGTAAACGAGGCAACTGTTTTTGAGGCAGATTTTTTTACTTTACCAGTTGCCACAAAGAGCCGAGGAGACTTCTGGAAAAGCATCAAGCAGAAATCTGAGAGTGAGGATCAGAGACAGAGCGAGCGAGAGTTAGAGAAAGAGAGAGAGGGAGGTTTACAGAGAAGGACGTCACGTTGTGGGTGAGGACACACCCAGCTGCATGGGACAGTTGCATCAAAGCGCACTGGCCCACAGCAGTAGCGGATGTGTGGGCGGACAGAGTGTGACATATCCACACCCGGCATCCATCCAACAATCCGGCCTGACCTGCAGCACAAAGCCTCAGTGGCCACAAACACAACAGTACTTTCCATATTTAACATTGGTTCTCATTCCTTATGCACTGATGCATTGAAGAACAGTAACATCCTTAACTCGTGGAAAAGCGAGCATATTTTTAGCCTGCATAACTTTATTTGCACCAAACAAAGTACTGCTGGCAACATTGCTATGATTTTATGTGGTCCATGTCAGTAGCAAACCAAAATATTTTGCATCATAGTAGTAAACACAGGAAAAGACAGTCTCCTGCTGCTAAAAGCATTTAGGGTCAGCACAGGAACTGAATTACCAGAGAGAGGCTTTTATTTTCTTTCAAGCTTGTCGTATTCTCTTTTTTATGTTCCATGAATCTTTTATCAGCCACTGGATTTGCTGCTGCTTGCTTTCAAAAAGTTACAAATGTGATCAACTGTGAAATCAGCAAAAAAACACACACTTACAGTAAGTGCCCATTGACAGTCATTATGTATCCTGCCATTTATGCAATCTTTAGTTACTATGTATAGACTCCATCTGGAGCCAAGAGCCCACTAGTTGTTTTAAAGTCACCACCATTAAACTTTTTACACCAGTTAGTGTTTTCTGTGTTCAGGCAGAAAATCAGTTTGCATCTTTGCAAATATTTAACTATGTAGAAGTATTTTCCAGGGCTGAAGATAGACAGTAAAGCTGGGCATAATTCATAATTCAGTCTGGAGCTTGGTAGCCAAATATATTACAATTGATAGGTAATGAACTTGCCCACAAAGTATACTAGCTTGTAACCTAACTGTGCTAACTAACATCCGCCAGCTGCTAAATAACTAAATTAGCACCACTATTCAAGATCTTGAGTTTGTTTGGCTGCTGAGTTTTTGAACAGCTAGCGTTAGCTAACTCTGATAATCAGTTCTACATGACAACCATCATGCCTTTAACAGATGTAGACGAAATCAGAATAATCTATGGGTTCTGTTTGAAACTGCATGTATAATTCCTACTTCAGGTCACCAGGCCAGTGAGGATTTATCAGTGAGGATGGAGAATTCCAGTCAAATTTTTGAGACAGGTCCGACCAAGATAACTTCTGCCATCTGATCCGCTTCAGCACCTCCCAACAGCAGAGAAGCATCTCTTTCAAATGCATTGGAGAGTCTATTTCTGGGACATCTTTAACTGTGGTATATATGGAAATCAAGCACTGTGCCATCTCCCGCATCAGCCAGGAAAAGCTGGAGAATACCCTGAGTCAATCCATCAGTGGCTAAAAAGTCCTGACAGTGGACATTAGTGCAGTAATGATCTCAGTTTGCAGTCACTGTGCTTTCCGAATGTAGCCGACAGCGAATATATGCCAGTTTTCTTTGCACACTGTCATTTCTCTTTATAAAAAAAAAAACAAAAAACACTGACATTTGCAATCAGATTTCACTGAAACTGGGTTATGGGGCAGTGGCGTCTCTCTAGTCCATCTGTTCTGGGCCAAGCCTGGCTTTTAGAGAAAGTAAACTTCAGATTTTTTAAAAAAAATATCCTTGCCTGGAGCTTGCAAGCCTGGAAAGAAGCGAGTCCAGTTAAGTCCACCACTTCAAGATACATGAAAAACAGATGGCGGTCCAGCTAGAACTTCAGCACCGCACAGGATACATCAGTCCTGATTGAAGACACTCTAGTCAATCAAATTTCATTACTATTAAGGCCTTGCTCACCTTCACAAAATGGCCACAAGTGTACTGTTGCTTGTGAACTTTATTAGAAAAAAGAGTTAACATACTACTCTTGACAGCATCTATGCCCACAAGCAAAGTTTTACATTTTCCACCACTGAAGTTCCAACATGGGTTTTGGGACGGTGACCTTAACTGACCATGTGCCTTATTTCTAGTTTTGAATTTGTTAACTTTGGCACAACATTCCAGACTATGATGCAAAACAAACATCCTTTAAATGACTGCTTACCTTTTAAGTGATAGGTTTTAAGACAAATACTTTTTAGAGTGAATCATGTTGATCTGAAAATCCATGTACTCTCAATCCTTCATTTACTTTAAGCAAGAGAGAGAGAGAGAGAGAGAGAGAGAGAGAGAGAGGGAGACAGAGGGAGGGGAAGAGAGAGAGAGAGAGAGAGAGAGAGGAGGTGAGAGAGAGAGAGAGAGAGAGAGAGAGAGAGTAATAGAGTGAGAGAGAAAGACAGATAAAATGCTGAAATAGGTCGCTCTGCATTTTACTCTTGAGGTCCGATTCTGTTCATTAGATCAGATTGTAGCCCATAGCCATTCAAACACTCAACTCAGGTGGCAAATAATACATCAAAACTGACTGGGTTATTCCTCTCATAAAGGGCTGGTGTCAGAGACACCTCCAATGGTCATTTGTGTCCCTTTAGACTTTACTGATACATATAAAAAATTAAATGAAATTGCAAAATATATAACGGTTTGATTTTTTCTGCACAGTAAAACATCCACTGAATGAACACCTACTGTTTAAAAAAACAAAAACATATAGAGCTTATCTGTGTCCAGCAGGACTTCATGAAGACTGTATAACTAGGGTCTTGTGGACACAAGTGGGTCCCCAAAATTACTTTTACTGAAAAAATGACTGTAATTTACTTACATTTACATTTACGGCATTTATCAGACGCTTTTATCCAAAGTGACTTCCATTCTCTAACTACAGGGGACAGTCTCCCTGGAGCAACTTGGGGTTAAGGGTCTTGCTCAGGGACCCAGTGGTGGTGTGCTGGAGGTAGGATTCTACGGAGGCAAGTATCCTACCACTAGGCCACCACCACTCCACCTTGGAGTAAACTTGTTTACTCCCTCATGGGATGCTCTCCTAGCATTCTGTTCTGTCCACCAGAATTTAAAATAACTTTGTTCTGTCGTATCCTGAAGTAAATAGTGAAAGTAGTAAAAAAAAGGTTGTAAACAATCTGCCTGAAAACAGTTACCATGGAGTTGTCTTATGAACAAAGAGGCTGTCTGAATGGATGTAAGGGTTGTGTGGAGTGCTGACAGAAGTAAAACTGTTTTAATTGTACAGTTGTTCCTACATCTACAGGACTGTACAAAAGTCTTAGGTTATTCTACAAACAAAACAACATTTATCTGAGCAGTACGGGGCATCTAGCAAATATGCAAGTTGACATTAGAATAAATGCAAAGAAACAAGAAAGCATTAAATAATATCAAGATTTGTTTTGTTTGTAAAACAGTAGTTGATATTTTGTGAGCTGGTTCAAAGAACACAGGTTTGGTTCCATGTCTTACCTTGAGCAACTCGATCAGGAGCTGATGAAGTATCTGGGACTTGGTACTTGAGGAATTTGATGAGGAGCTCCTGATCGTGAACTGAACTCCATACTGAATCATTCCATCAGGAGAGGTCTGGGAATGATTAAACAAATATATAGTCATACATGTAAACACTCTTTACCATATTAAAATGATTTGTATTTATTATAATATTATCCTAAGCAAATACTGCCCTGTTAAATATAATTTTCTATAACTTTTACATAATTCTGTATATGTGGGGCCCAATAAGGATTTAAGGACAGGCCTCAGAACTGACTGAACTGTTACAGCACTCATTTGTGTCCAGCTGGACTTTACTAATACATACTGAACACTGTATGTGTTTATTCAGGGCTGGGGAGTTTGCTCCATATAATGGAAATCCTGAGGAACACAAACAAATAAAAACGCATATTTATAGGAATACTCGTGTTTTCAGGTAATTCTTCTGTAGCATATGGTCAGTCGCCCACAGACGATAATAAGAAAACAGAAAAGCAAAGACCTGCTACAGCACCTACACATTATAAGTATGTTTTGAGTTGGCGGTTCACAGGTACACACAATAAAACGACTGTCTGTGGTAATCATTTGTGTGTTACAGACACAGCAGATGAAGATTAGGTTGAAAAAATGCTGAAGTAACCCGTTAAAGTGTTTTTGCTGTACGGACACATTACTTTACATGGACCTGACAATAGTGAATGACTGTAGATGAGAAGAGTGAATTATCATGATATATTGAGTTTTTAGGTTCATTGCCCAGAAATGTCCCTCTTCTCTCAACTCTGACAGCGTGTGTCTGCTTTGCAGCAGGACGCACCCTAGGGCAGCGGAATCGGCCACTAAATAGTCCGAGGCGATGGCAACGCTAATTGAGATCATCATTATTATAATTGCAGCTCCAGAAAAAAAGTGTGTCTTAAATAATTTGCATTGCTCTCGAGTTGATATTGGAACGCAGAGCAAAAAAATAATTGCATGGCTGGGAGGCACGTTTGGGTTGGACAGCTCTGGTTTTCTCTCTCCCTCTCTCTCTCTCCCTCTCTATCTCTGTCTCTCTCTCTGTCTCTCTCTCTCTCTGTGTCTCTCTCTCTCCCCTTAGGGACACCATTGCTCTCTCTCCCTCCTCCTTCTCTGCTGGTCACGTTACTGATGTGCTCCACTCCACAGCCACAAAGAGCCAGGCTTTCATGTCTGATCACTGCACCGACTCACACACTGGCGAGCATTTTTTTTAAGATAAGAAAGAGCACGGCTCTTCATTACACACTGTAAAGACGCACGCGTCTAAAGCAAGGCTCATTATTGAGAGGGATGGTGGAAAGAGTGGCATTTTAAAAGTGTTGACGAAACTGCCAGCTGTCTACAAAAATGTGTGGAATCGGCTTTCGGGAAAACCGGATGATTGGAAACATAAAACTGCATGTATTACGACTGTAAAGTCTATAAAGGGAATCCTTGCAAATATTCCAGAAAAGTTTTCAGGGAGGTTCTGTGTAAAACAAAAAGCTATCTGAACAGGTGTGGAAACTCTGGAAATCGCTGACGCTGATGAATTTCAGCCTGTGGCTGGTTTCTACCACACACACACACACCACACACATATACACAACACACACACACACACACCCCACATACTCACACACATACATACTTTCTCTCTCTCTCTCTCTCTCTCTCTCTCTCTCTCTCTCTCTCTCTCTCTCTCTCTTTTTCTCTCCCACCATCCCTTTTTCTTTCCTTTTCCTTTTCTCTCTCTCACCATCTGTTTCTTTCTTCCTCTTTTTCTGACTCTCTCATTCATTCTCTCTTTCTCTGACCTCTTTATTAAGGATGTATTGTTATTAATGTATTATTATCATTTATTATTAGTAGTAGTAGTGGTAATAGTATTGAGCATTCAGACTATTCAGACTAGTCTATGTATAGAAGTGAGAAATGTCATAAATGGAGGTCTGTTAAGTGTGTTTTTACACGTATTACAACAGCAGATGGGATATTCTAAAGTGGATGGAGTGATCTGTCTGAAGGAGCTTCACTATCAGTTTCAATCCAGTGCTTAGTGCTAGATCCAGACCTAATTGCCAATTCATCTGAATTTATTACAGAATGATTTCAATTACATGGCACCATCGCCACCACCGAGGTCTGATGCACCAAATTAAATTAGGACTCTTGATTGTATCTGTCTGAAAAAATCTCAGAACATCAGAACATACCACGGCCTGCAATTTTCTTCAGGAAAAACTTCTGAAGAAGAACTTTCTGTACAGTACAGTGATGTCCTGTAGCCAGAGAGAAAGAGAGAGAGAGAGATAGAGAGAGAGAGAGAGAGAGAGAGAGAAACAGACAGAGAGAATGAGAGAGAGAGAGACAGACAGAGAGAAAGAGAGAGAGAGAGAGAATGAGAGAGAGAGAGAGAGAGACAGACAGAGAGAATGAGAGAGAGAGAGAGAGACAGAGAGAAAGAGAGAGAGAGAGAGAATGAGAGAGAGAGAGAGAGACAGACAGAGAGAAAGAGAGAGAGAGAATGAGAGAGAGAGAGAGACAGACAGAAAGAGAGAGAGAGAGAGAATGAGAGAGAGAGAGAGAGACAGAGAGAGAGACAGAGACAGACAGAGAGAAAGAGAGACAGAGTAAAGGGGATGCAGAGTGAGAGAGAGGGAGAGGGAAAGAGGGAGAGAGAGAGTGAGAGAGGGAGAGAAAGTATGAGAGCGAGAGAGACAGACAGAGAGAAAGAGAGAGAGAGACAGAGAGAGAGAGAGAGAGAGAGAGAGAGAGAGCAGAGGCGGAAAGAGAGAGAGACATAAAGAAAGAGAGATATATAGCGAGAGAAGAGATTTAGACAGAAAGAGGGAGAGAAAAGAAGTGAGAGAAAGAGAGACGGAGGGAGAGCACAGACAGACAGAAAGAGAGAAAAGAGAGACAGAGTAAAGGGGATGAGAGAAGTAGAGGGAAAGAGGGAGAGAGAGAGTGAGTGAGGGAGAGAAAGTATGAGAGAGAGAAAGAGAGAGAGAGAGAGAGAGAGAGAGAGAGAGAGAGAGATGGCATTACTGAGGAATAGTGGGTTAAATCACTTACTGAAGATTTTTAATGACATTTCAGTGTTCCTCGTATAATTACTCTTCATCTAAGATTTCCCATAATGATGTTGGACAGTCTCGGTTCAGGCTCGCTGGCGCGCTTCATTAGCGTGTCATCCCCATTTCACATCAGAAGATTTAATTGTAATGCTGAATATGCGCGCCTCTCTGCACAGGCCTAATCAAAGTGGATCCACTTGTATTATTAATATCGGAATATCGGCCGGCTTGCTATTTTTTTATAAATAAAAGAATACAGACGCATAAATCAGCTGTCATTTATTAGCACAATGCTGGCATATCTACCAGACAACCTTTACTCCGGTTCCTCGCTGCTGCTGCACTCATCAAGATCCGAGGAAGAACAAGAAACGAAAAAAAAAGCCTACATTAAATATACATACTAATTCCTGCATGAAGTAATCAGATTACAGAGCAGGTGACATTGGCCACTCACATTCAAATGATTGGCAATAATGAGGCATGGGGAGGTGGAGGGAGAGAGAGAGAGGGAGGAGAGGGAGAAGGAGAAAGGTTAGAAAGAGAAAGATTGTGAGAGAAAAGAAAGAGGAAAATATAAGAAAAAACATCTATGGAAAAAACGAAAAAAAGAAGAAAAGAAGGAGATTATTGGAAATGGTGAATATTCTCTCTTAAGCCTGGAGGTGTGATTGAATGTGGATGAAGCTTCTTTTTGACCGCCGACTGCAGTTCTTATCACTGGGCTGAAAAAAATGACCTCAGAAAAGAAAACGACATATGAACGAAATTGGCATTCGTTTGTTTGTTTGTTACTGTCACGTATGCAAACCTAACTCTCTGACACACAGTGTCATTATAAGATTGGACTGTTGAAGCATATATTATTTAATTACCCCCCGCATAAATCTTTCAGTTAAGGACAACAAGATCCTGTTGGAGTGTGATTTATCTCCCAGTGTCAAAGGCAGACTGGCTGAGTAAAACAGACTCTTCTCTGCTGCAGGTTAGGGTCACTGAAGTTTACGGCGCTCTGATGGGGCGGGTTTGAGCGCAGGCTAATGTCGATGATGCTGTAATGGAAGGTGCTCAAGAACGCTGGTCAAGGTCATGCGATATGGGCCATTAGCTGTAGTCACGGCAACCCAGTGTTGGGCCCATTCTCATCTGCACGTCATCTGGCGAAGTTGGTTTTTGCACATGCTTTCACACACACACACACACACACACACACTCACACACACACACACACACACACACACACACACTTTATATTATGTGACCTCAGTACCTCAGTTACACACCTCAGGGACAAACAGCTGGAAATATTGTTTTGTAAAATGTTCTTTGATATAATAATGTTATAACAAAAACATTTATAAAAATTCTGTATATACAAGAATGTTACATAATGTGTATGTGTGCAGAGCTTTGCGTGTGTGTGTGTGTGTGTTCTTTGTGAGGTCTACTGGACAGTGTTAAACACATTTTGTCAGTGCTGGAACATTTAGTTGGTGACCATGAAGAAGTACTATGCCAAAGCTTTTGACCATTTGAGTATGTAATAGTGTACTCATAAAACCATTAATGTTAGAATAAACATTAATTAATAAGTTTCTTAAAGTATTCTTAAAGTGTTTTGTAATTCATTACCATTTTGTTTAATAGCTTCCTGTCTGGTTCCTGTGAAGTTTCTAGGGAACAAAGTATTTCACACCCACACCATGTCACTCAGAATGTGTGTTTACATCCATTTAATTATGCACAGATTTTGAAAAATTGGTGAAATTCCCCTGCAGTGTAATAAGCAGGAGTACTGATGAAGGAATGAAACAAATCAAAAGTCACATTATGTTTGAATAGTGTAATTACAGTCATACAGTTTGTATGTGTGTGTGTGTGTGTGTGTGTGTGTGTGTGTGTGTGTGTGTGTAAGAGAGAGAGAGAGAGAGAGAGAGATCAAAAGTACTGTTTTGCTCCTGCATCTAAAGCCAGAAAAGTGTTGAGTTTTTTTTTTACTTTATCTGTATTCAATCCAGTTCCACCTCTCTCTCTCTCTCTCTCTCTCTCTGTCTCTCTCTCTCTCTCGCTCTCTCTCCATGCTGGATGGTCAGTGATCAGCATCCTGCTCTTTTTTCTTCTCCGTGTAGTCCACCCGTCACTCCAGTCTGATGATATTCACACCAATCTTCCTTTTCCACTCGACACGCGTTTGATCTCTTATTTGCATGTAACTGCCCACAGGGCAAGAAAATTATTTGGATGGGTTTTTTCTCTCTCTCACCATAGCATCTTTTCTATATACCCCAGGGTGAGGCAGTCGAGTTTCACCTGACATGTGCACAGCACACGGAAAGTACACACACACATACACATATACAAACACTTCATACCCAACAGATTTTTTATATCTGCTTCGTCCGTTTAGCTCAGGTTTGAAACAAACAGCCCTTCGAACATAAGCTCAGTCTGTCCTATTCACCCTTTAACCTCTACCAGAGCACTGAGGGAGAGAGGCAAGTAGGGGGTGAGAAAGATGGGTAGAGGAGCATAGAAACAGAGAGAGCGAGAGAGAGATCAGCAATATCACTGATCCAGTGGTGTAGTGTAAAGAAACTGATCAACTGCAGACCACCGATCACTACCTCCAGCTGCCGCCGCTGAATAAGCTGCCACGTTGTTCGTCACCTGGAG
This sequence comes from Brachypetersius gabonensis, assembly GCA_037577145.1. Lineage (NCBI taxonomy): Eukaryota > Metazoa > Chordata > Actinopteri > Characiformes > Alestidae > Brachypetersius > Brachypetersius gabonensis. The sequence goes on along the minus strand of JBBJLR010000133.1, from coordinate 21,423,851 downwards.
CTTTGTGTGGCTGCTCTGTGCGGCCTATCTTCCAGGCTGACGGCATGTGCACTGCACAGCCACGTTGGCCCCAGCTCTCTGCGCATTTGATGCCTTTAAACAATTTATGTTTGTTATCATATCAAAGAGGAGACATGCAGTTATCAAAAGCGCAAGAGGAACACGCCGCCTGTGGGCCCTTCTCCTGCGCCACATTGCTTATTCCATTTTATCTTTCTTGAGTTTTTTTTTTTGACTAATGTCAGTGACAGCTACTGGTAATAAACTGCTTGTTAGGGCTTTGCTGTTGTGAAAGAGCGGCGCTTTGATGCATTGTCAGCCTATTTGGCTGCATTTCCTGATTACCTTCCACCATGACTGCATGTTCATTGATTGGAAGTTAATAAAGTGTTCCGCTGCACACATTAATACGAGCTTGGCCTTGGCTTTGCAGTGCATCCTGTAGTTACACAAACTACGCAAGCTGTGTAAGCCAATAATGACGTAATGACTTTTGTTTTCATTTATTATTTCGCTAGGCTTGTTTTAGGCTGGGGGTCCATTCTTATTTACAAAGGGTCAGTTTTGCATTCTGACACATGGCGTATCATCTACATCATCATCATCATGATGGCTTCCAAGTACTGTTTTGCTGAGAAACTTGAAAGCTCTTAATCTAAACTTAGTTGCTTTAAACTACAGTGTTGTAAAATTAACTAGGCACGATAGCTTGGTTAGCTAGCTAGATAAATGCATTCTAAATAGAGATCTAAAAGGATACCTTTGTGAATTTGAACTTTGCCTCCATCACTGACTTGGGTATTACACTGTACACACTCAACTTGTATAAAATTTATAGAAAAGCTTTGCTAGAATGGGCCACAATGAAGCAGCAACAAATAAGCCTAAAGTCAATATGTCTAATGCCAAGGAGAATAAATAGGAGTATAAACCCCCGTCATGAAGTAGAACTGCATATCTGGAGTGATTCAGCTACACAAAATGCATTTAGGCCAATAGAGTGGTGTGATATGTCACAAATCAGAAACCTGAAGTCCACTACTTGCCTTTATGACACTGTCAACCATTTGAGTGGAGTTTAATTGTGGCAAATGATAAAGTAAATCACTGAAGTTTGCAAGGACAGTTTGAACACAATATATATTTGTAGTGTCATGGTAGAGAGAACATGCCCGAAATAGAATTTTTTCCTGGGAAGTCTAGGAGTTTACATCACAATATTTCAACTAAATCAGACGAATAAAAGAGGACTTTTGAGGTGTAATCAAATATATTCAGAGTGGGTTATGTCAGTTTGGTTGAGTGATAAACATAGCTATTTAATTAACTATCCAAAACTATCCAATGAACGTAGCCCACAAATGAATAAAAAAGAACACACTTTGTTATTAGTTGCATCTTTACCGTTCCATGAAAATATTGTTTTGCATGTAACTGGTGCCTGGCGGAAAAAAGGTTTGGGGGCCGCAGCTCTAGAGTATTTCACATTAAATGTTTACATGTTAACTGTTCAGTTTGTCAGAACACTGACAAATCAGTGGAATTCTGCTTTAAGCCCAAAGCCAACACTCCCCAAGAGAGAAAGAGCTACAGAATATCTCTGTTTGACAGTTCCCACTTTTGGCTGAAGTATCCAGCTAATTTTGTGTTCGGAAATAGGCTGCCATCCCAGACTACAACTGTGTGTGTTTGAGTAGGAGGTGTAGCCTAATTTTGAAGCACAGTGTGGTGACAAGTTCTTCTATGTAGTGCAGTCATCTGAACCCCCCACACTGTCACATCCTCTGTTCCTCCGCTGAAATCTGTAACTTAGGTCAAGCAGGCTTCCGCTCCATTTCATTCGCACGTGGTCCTGCGAGGACGACCGAGATGCGGCAGAACAGCAGAAAAGCCCTTCTCATGTCTCTGTGTTGTCTGTCTCTTGTGAGACAAGACACAGCCTGGCGTCAGATCAGAACAACATGTTTAAACATTCAGTCAACAGCGGCTGGCAAACAGTAAGCTGCTTCTTTCCTATTCATGTATGCAGGTGTACAGAGTATCATGGTGTACAGCACTGCAGGCCACGGACGCACAACATGGCCATTCCATCAAAGTTTGATGTATTCATTTAGGGCAGAGAGTGAGCCGTGTTTACAGATACCAGGGAGGGAGTTTAGGGGACAGAGGAAGAGCAGGAGACGAGCAAGTGCTGCTTATCTGGCCATGGAGCTGGTCACTGTGCCTCTGGCGGAAATTATCATGCCTCCTAGACTTCACACAGTTCATATTATACCAGTGTTTGTAATAATGCTAGTGATGTGTGAATGCAGTGAGCTTTTTACATTGTTTTACATATATATTCCAAAATCACCTAGTCAAATCTAATGAACCTTGGTATATTGACAAATATTCCAATTCAGATTGATTGCTGCTGTCATATCAATAGGAAATATGGAGTTTACAAAGACATCTTGAATGATACAACATTATTTTATATACTGATAAAAGACAAATTGGTGTAAGAAATTAACATTACCCAGTCAAAGACCCTTTACCTCAGACCAACTGACTGAATAACTGACTGACTGACCACCTGACTAACTGACGGAATGATCAACTGGCTGATTGACAAACCGACCAACTGATTGATTGACAGGCTGACCAACTGACTGATTGACTGACCAACTGACTGACTGATGGACTGACCATCCAACTGACTGACTGACCAACTGAGTGATCACCATTATTGAAATGCCCATGCTTAAACCTAAAGCTGTAGATGATCTTAAACCTGTGCCTGATATGGAACAGCGAAGATAGCATAGCATAGTCTTCTCTGTAGGACCATACACCTCATTTGTGTGCATGTATGTGTGTGTCTTTGACTTTGATTTGAACAAATCCGTTGTTGCTCTACAATGCTTCATTCCTTTGTCTCTGTAGACAGGGCTGCTCTCAAGACAGCAAACTGCATTTAATCAGCTCCCAGAATCTACTATATTGGGACTGTTATCACTGTACTCAGAGAACAGTTTACTGACTGCTTACAGTACTGAACAAGGGGTTGGAATCACATGTCATTTTTGTAAACTTTCATAAAATGCTTATTTTATGACTGCATAGATCCATAGATACAGAGACAAGAGCAATATATTACGCTCTATACACAGTACACTTCAATAGAGTATATTCAATAAAGAATATATTCAAATTATTGTTGGATAAAACCAATCATAAAAAGGTCAGATGTCAGATGATTTTTTGGCACTGTTTGTGATACAGGTGAATGCAGCAGCAACATTAAACAACTCTCTAAAATCCCACTCCTGCTACACTGTGAACATGACGGTATAAAAAACAACATTCAAGCACAAAAAAACCCCCACACATGACCTTTCTCATCAAGCTTACATGGCCAGGACTCGGATATATCAGATACACATGCAAACACATCCAATCTAGGACCACATTTAGGGATCAGCTCTGACACACAGCTTGGAAAAGATCAGATCTATGTCACATTAGGGCAAGAAATTGGATTAGTGCCACTTCAGCCTGATAATGTGAACACATGAGCGCAGCCCGAATGTGCCTGGCACTGGAATCGCTCCCCTGCTGTATTTACATCCTTGTTTAGCATCGACTTATCAGAGTCAAAGTAAAGTGCTTTAGCCCCGGGCTGGCTCTGAGCTTTGTGTACCGGTGTGTTTGTTGAACATTTTTCCAGCCTCTCTCTTCTCCTCTCCCACACTCCCATCTTTTTTTCCTTCAAATTAGTTATTATAAGATACCCGGTGGCACTACCCTGCCTTGCCTGCACTGAGCTCTGGCAATATGTAAATACAGAGCACTGAAAGTTCATTTACAGAAATCATGGCTGGAGTATAAATTAGTCACCCCCTATTACACACACACACACATACACTTTCACAAGCTTCCGGCTGTCACACTTTATGTGGCGCCTTTCTTGGATCAGTCCCAAAAAAAGAGAAAGAGAGGAAAAAAATTCTTCATGTCAAAATGTATTATGAACATCAAAACATTTCTGTTTACAACATCACAGTCATGTCAATTAAATCTGATAAATTATTCAAACATTTATCTTCCCACAGCCAGGGGAATTTTAATCATGTGCAGTATTTACTTTAATTTAGCACTGTCAAGTGTGCGTTTGTGTAAAATCCCTCATATCATTAAAGATTTAGCAGTTGAAATCTGTTTGGGTTTATTCTACCATTAATTGGCTAAGCGGTGTGCGGCAGTCCTTCGCCAGCAACAAGTGATGCTAGGAGGCTGTGTGGGATTGGTCAGACTAAGGTCACATGATGATAAAAGGACAGTGGGTTGTCACTCAGTGGTCATCCTGGACAAAACATGTTTTTAAAGTTTCCCGGCTGGCACTGATGAATAAATAACTCCATTCTTTAAAGCTTTGTGTCTGATTCTATCATTGACATGTGCATAGTCATTCATTCTAGTGACTGTTTCTGAGTCTTATTTTATATATTACTAATTCTTAAAACATGTCACACTAAAAAAAGTGCTCATTCTGTTAGAAATTAAAACATTTTCACGAATAAAAATGATCAAGGTTATAATCAGGGGGGTTGCACATATGTAAGGTTCTTTTATAGGCTTACTTTTAATTTTGATTAATTTAATCATTATATGCTGGCCCACTGCCAACAATCAGTTGTCCTAACAATTTCAACCTGATTAAAAAATATTATTGAATTGAATAATATCTTTACTACATGAAAGAGTACATTGTAATGTATTAAAAACTACGAACAGTGAGTTTTGAACAATATTTACTATTACTTTGTGGTTACTCAAACATGTCCCACATATTCGTCACCACCGTCAGATATTTATAAAAAAGCAATAAAATCATGCAAATGCAAGGTAAGCTACATTCATAAGGACCCCATTCTCAGCCCTTCAGCTCTACTTCAGGCTGTAAGATCTCCCAAGCTCCTGTAAGTTTGCTCTTGTTCATATTTTGGACACTGCTACTGTCACAACCATAACATGACACCATCGTCATTTTTGTATAATAGAGGGCAAGCAAAATGGCTAATGCTAATGTAGCTCCTGAATATCATATGAAATAGTATCAAATGGTCCTCGACAGGGGCTAGAATTCAATTACTGATCACTATAAAGACCAGTATGACCTGTGATATTTCATTAACCTCTTTTGTACTTTTATTTGTGCAATTGTGTCACCACCATCAGATTAGTGTCACCATTGTCAGATGTGGTTTTATTTGTTTTAAATGAATATGCTTACAATGTATCTTCAGTGTTTCTTCTATACCTTCAGATTCTGTAATTTTCTCTTATTTTGATGAACTGTCATTTCCTTTAAAATTATGCATTAATAATAAGTTAATTTGGAAATTAGGATAAATGTTGTTAACTGCCTTAAAAAGGCAAAGCTGTTTGCCTAAGAAACTGAAAATGTATCCAGTATATGTATCACTCAAACTTTCGTATCATAGCTTTTTGTGAGGTAGTTTTCAGGGGTTTTCAGTGTTTCAGGCATCTGGTTCCTATCACCATCACTATGAGCAATGCTGCAATTTGGACTTGGTAATTTGCCCTAAATTGACACATTATATATGACACTCACTTTTCACATTTATTTTAAAAACTCAGTAATATAGTACCAGTCATTTATAATTTGTCAGTAAAAGTGTGTGTTTTACATATACAGTTAGACAATGTTGAAGTGCCATTTATGAATGGATTATTAATTAAAGTTATTACACAGTATTATTGAAAGTCACGTAGGTATCAAGTGTAAAAAACATTCACATTAAACGTATGAATAATTTGTATAAATGTGACATGAATTCTTTAAAATGTTTTTACATGTGAGTTTCTCCTTAACCTACAGTCTAGGACCCATGCCAAAAAATTTTGGTGTGATCATGGACTACATTAACACTAAATTTAAACTAAACTAAATTAAATCTGTCTGTTGCTGCTTTTTTGACTGTTGCAATGCCCTTTCACTGGTCTCTACAAAAAAAAAAACAGCTGCATTTGAAAATGGTTAGTTTTTTATTCAAAATGCTGCTAGAGTTCTAAGAAAAATTAAGAAAAGGGAACACATTTCTTCAATTCTTACGCCTTTACCCTGACTACCAATCCAAAATACTTAATTTAAGTAATTCAAATATTACTTATTGTGTAATCGTTCTTTGGGCCTTAAAATAACTTTTGGTCAGTAAGTGGTGCCCAGAGCTACAACTGGAATGGCATTTAGTCATTTTGCTGCCACCAGCTCTCCGAGCAAATCTAATCTTCTCCAACTGTTGCCAGTTTCAAAAAGAAGTTAGCTTTGTTTCGGTTAACCATTTCAACTTTTCTTTTTTTTAACTTTAATTCTATATTGATGCTAATATTTACTTTTCATTGTATGCTTTTTATGCTTATTTTATCACTGTGAAGCGCACTGAGTGACCTTTGTGTCTGATGATATGCTATATAAATTGCCCAGGTATTTTATGTGTATGACTACATGAGTTAGCACATATCAGTTGATTCATAAAAATAAATATTATTGAAAAGTACATTCAAGAAACTGGACATTTATTGACTTTAATGGAGCCACAGTCTAAGCATTCACTCCTATCAGGAGACTGTAAAACTGCCCCTATTGGAAGGAAAGCCAGGTGGGACTGGATGATGGAAAGAGTTCTAGATAGATTTAACTTAGAATAACATAGAAACAGAACTAACTAAAAATGTTCTATACAACAAAAGAGCAATATGTGTTCATTGAACTGAAATGCAGACTTTGAGAAGAGTTAACTCAAACAATACATCACAGTACAGAATGGGCATCACTGCCATTCTGTCTAAAGGGGACATGACCCCTTCACATTTCAGAATTATTCGTTTGGACACCCCACCCCCCGTCCTCCACATTTAACATAAAATCATAAAATATTGGTTCACCCAGCACTGTTGAATCTTGAATCTTGAATACACATAGCACTGAAAAAAGGCTCCGGGATTGCCTCCAAATCTTTGCATGCAAGTGAAGTATATCATCAGTGCAAACGCCCCTGCAGTACAGTATGCTTTGGATACTACAAGCAACAGCTGTGGGTTCTAATATTCGCATTTCTTGCAAGGTGCATCAGCCTTTTTGAACATTTTCAGACTGCAGCTTTCTCTAGTGCCTTTTCCTATTCTATGCAATGTCTGGGTGCACACATTGCGAATGGTTCCGTATTTAAGTTTCCTGCAGTTCTAGTGCATCATCTCGATATTAATGGTGCACTACATGCACTTTCATTTCCAATGGATAATGCAGCAGTACCCAGTTTGAGCCACAGCTGAAAGTAAGTATTTTATGTTGTGAGTGAGTATGTGAGGCTATGGTCAGAAGGCAGCTGATGTGGAGAAGACTGCAGGCTGAGTGAAACGCAGGTGGCCTCGGCACTCCTCACTGAAGGATCAGAATATTAATAGGACGTGATAGGAGTGGATGAGGGCTTCTCTGAGGTGGTGTGTAAAGAGTAGATCAGAGTGGCTCTCAGACACACACACACATACACCCACACACACACATCTGGCCTGTGCTCCTCGTCCGCTGCTGTAACCACAGCCAGGTGTTTGCCCCGAGCGATTCTAACGTCTTCAGGCCTGCAGACACTGATGTAATTGCTCTTTGCGGTGAACCGTGAAAACAAGAAAAAGGAGAACTTACACCGTAGCTCCAATTCAAGCAAAAAGGAACACAACACCACAGATGTGTGTGTATGCATGTGTGTGTGTGTGTGTGTGTGGGGGGGGGGGGGGTTGGGGGGGTGGCGAGAGGGTTGTCTGTCTGTCGATCCATTTGGTGTCTCCATGTATGTCGCCCTGTCCCGAGAGAGTGAGCAATACAATGATAAAGAGCCTGGATGCTTTTAGCTAGGATGTGAGGGCAATATCAATTAATGTATTCATGATATTTATATATTTAAATATATTTATAAGGGAATAACCCATAGGGGGTGGCAGTCCCCATCTTACTAATGATATGCAAATGGGATGTAATACCTAATGTTTTGTTCTGTCTCAAGTTTATTCCAGGGTGTTCCATGGTGTGTGTGTGAGGAAAACCATGGTCTGCTGGCGTGAGAGATTCTGATCTTTTATTCATGGCGCTGCCAGAAATCTCCACAATCCAACACAGACGGACAATAAAGAACCACAAACCTCCAGTATATATATATATATACTTCTCCACAAATAACTTTCATCTTAAAGGCCCACATTTGAGGCCTGTCTTTTTCATATTCAACTGCATATGGATAGACTGATGGATTGGACAGCTGCCTGCACATTGGAAACTGCCATTAATAATTATACTGACACAGATCACTTTTATTTATGAAGCTATAGTTTGGAGTGAGTTATCTTACTATTGGGTCCTTTTGACCCTCTGCTGGTGGAATGGTAGCATAGAGCCATTCAGCACCAACTGTTCTCAGATCTAATGTGCAGCAATGGAAACATCATTAGAAAATCTAATTATATGTCTATCTATTATCACTGAAATATATAAGCAAGGATGTAATCTATCTATCTATCTATCTATCTATCTATCTATCTATCTATCTATCTATCTATCTATCTATCTATCTATCTATC
>JBBJLR010000133.1:21390783-21410291 GCA_037577145.1 Brachypetersius gabonensis | reverse complement strand
GTGTGTGTGTGTGTGTGTGTGTGTGTGTGTGTGTGTGTGTGTGTGTGTGTGTGTGTGTGTGTGTGTGTTCACTGAGGCATGCATACCCAGGGGTGAACTAACAGGACTCAGTGCTTAGGTGTGTATGCTTGCTGCAGGATGGTTAGGCTACAGGGCACAGCATAACTCTGAAGTAAGCATCGTCCAACTCACTGTACTACTAAAGTTTACATCTGTGAGTCACTACAAACACTGCTGATGTTAAAACTAAGAGCTTAAATAGGGATCATATGAGCAACCAAGTTTAAAATTTTCCATAGTTTGTTCCTGCCAGAAAAAGTCAGAAAAAGTGAGTGTGTGAGAGGGTGGGAGGGGGGGGTGGATGAGAGAAATGGGGTCCCCACATGGGCATGGTTAAATGAAAATACACACATTAGACCTTATCTTAATGCAATGGTTCTCAACCTTTTTAGCATTAAGGCCCACCTATCCATCACAGCATGTTGCCAAGGCCTACTGTTAGCTTTCACCTCTATTTTTGGGGTGAAAAATAGGTTGGACTCATTTCAAAGTTATATGTAAACTTATTTTCAAATAGCAACACAGGATGGAATATCGGATTTTATATTATGCTTTGAATTCAGCAGTCCTTATCGTCTCTGTCAGAAGAATTGCTCTTCTGACACTGAAAACCCACAGCCACAGGTCTTGTCAACTTAAGTTCAGAATTTGAGCTCAAAAAAATAAAAAAAAAGATTGTTCTATACGGCTTTTTGTACCATTTAGTGCAAGCAGAGACGCCATTTTGTTTGGAGAAATCCTTAGTTTTACTTCATAATTATAAATCAACAACCGCTTCAACATCGCTTCTCTCCCATTCATTCTGTACAAAAGGCTCTGATCAACCGAATCGCACTGTTGGCCCCGCCCCTCACACTGTTGGCTCCACCCCTGTGTTGACCATTCGGTCCAAACAATAAGAGCTCCAGGCCAGGCGCACCAAATACTTGACAAAACTCGCTCAAAACACAATAAAACAACTCACTTTTTTCATAATTTAAAAAAACATATTTTTCCGATGGAGTGCCTCTCTGTCCGTGTCGCTCGACTGATCTGGGAGCGGTTTTCGGGCGAGATGACGGTATTTCCAAATGAATGCTTGAAATACTGTTCTCAAAATCACCTTTAAAAAATATTTACATTTTTTAATGAAATATAATTGAATGTTTTTGTTAGTATATTCAGTGGGTGACAGCAATGTAATAATAGTCAACTGAAGCCTTGCTGCTTGATCATAATGTTTTTTAGCAATGGCAGCAATTGATGCTAAAATGTCTATTTTGTATTATAAGTAATACTAGTTTAGAGAGTGACCTGTTTTAGTGACATTGAGTCATTTAATTCCCAACAGCTTATTTCACATCAAGAACAGAGAAATAGCTTTTCATGCATCTTGGAAACAAACCAAGATTTTGTGCCATGATACATGTATGTCTTTCTCTTTCTTTCTTTCTCTCTAAGCAGACAACCGTAGCCTATGACCTGAACGTGCAGGTCTGTGATAGACTGTATAATATGCCATGTCCTTGTCTACTGAAATGTCAATTCAGGCAGCACATAGGACAGTACTTTGACCTTTACTTCTTCTTTTCATAACATGTTATACCATATATTTTTTACACGTATATGGACTGCTGCGGCCTTTCTGCTTTCTGCCCATTTCTCTCTATACTAAGACCAGATCTCAGAGTTTTTTTATGTGTAAGTATGTTATCAGTCACTTATCAGCTTGCCCTGAGCACACAACATTCCTTTTGTTTTCCGAGAGATACATATTTATGAACTCGAAACAGGTCAGCGCAGACATTTGTTACTGATTATACTTACATATTTCAGTCATTCCACAGTTGCCTCCAGATGTGTCTGAAAGCAAAAGCAAATCAGTCTACTGTTTTTTTTTTCTCTCTCTCCTTCTTTCTTTTACCTTCATAAGGAGAATGGTACTTGTTTTCATTTCCATCAGCAATTACGGCCATTTGCACACGATGGGCAGCCATTTGAGATGAGTGTACAGTATTTAGCCATGCCACATTCTCTTAAACCTGGTAACGTCACTTGACATGTCAGGCCTAGGGCTTTTGTCTGTCTCGCAGCAGTGCCATGGAGAAGAGAGTGAACCCATTGATCACAGACCGTGCTAAAAACGTGTAAAAATAACCTCAACGCTATTAATCATACAGGTCGCCAAGGTTCGTCCAGTTTTCACGCTCCGCTTGGGGGTGCGGGCCCTGCTCCTGGCTTCAAAGCCGGACTTATTAAGTTCTTCTCATTCAGTGGAGACTTCGGCCAGCTTTCTTTGAAGACTTGATCAGTTACTGATGTGCATTGTGGCTGTGCCACGGTTCAAAGTGACACCTTTATTAAAGCCGAGATGAGGAACGAATCGGTAAGTTTCCCATTTTTATTCCAATCACAGAACCGAAGAATAAGCTCATTAGCGCTAATTACAGGTTTCCTATTCCACCGCTTTTTCTTCTGCCCCGTTTGGTGTGAAATTTTAATTCCATAACAAAAACCAAATGGTAAGAACACTAAGAGAGCGAGACGCTGCGCTCCGTGAGGGGGCCCCTGCTCCTCTTTGTGAGCTTCAGGTTTAAAGCCTTCTCCCCTGCCTGCCTGCTTTGGAGCAATTTGTTCTCCTCTTTGAATAACGGCCATAATTGAGTGCTTGAGTCTTGACTCTGAAATTCAAGCCTTGAGATGGAGAACAGGAAAAAATCTTTAAAAAATAAGCCATCTCATATCAAGCTGGGGCAAAAAAGAGGTGGCACACTTCAGTACGTGTGCTAGGGGTTAGTGAAATTGTATCACACTTATTCGAAGTGCATCTGTGTGACACAGACAAAGTGATCCAAGAAAATATTGGATTTAACTTGGATTTAACTGAACACTTTTAAGGCCATTACACACTGATGCAAAATAAATGAAAAAATTAAAATATTCGGAAATATTTTTGCACAAAAACTGTGTGGTGTGGTTCTTTTTCTGTTTCCTGTGTTGTTCAAATGAAATGAAAAAATGAATGAAACAGAAAAAAATATCTTCTGTAAGTTATAAAGACATTATGTACTTCTCAGTGCAAACAGCAGTCTGGGTGGGCCGCTTCCTATTTTGGAAAAGCTCCTGGAACTCCCAGGCTCTTCACACCTTGCACTAACAGGTCCAGATTGTATCTGGATATACTTGCAGACTGTGACTGTGGTGCTCTAGGCAAAACAAAATTGCTGCACTCACTTGTTAAACAGCCTAATTATATGTATATCTACGCTACACACAGCAGCCAGCTTCAGTCCTTTGAAGCAAGACTCAGTACACAGATAACACTACAAACAAGTCTCTGAATAATCACATCAATACTGCGGTTTCAAATGCAGCACTTTGTACCAAAGCCGTCAGCCAGATACCAAGAATATCTTACCATTTAGATGACATGACCATTCACTATGGATACAGAGCAATAAATGTGTAAAATGTGATACTAAACGCTGTCGCTGTAAACAAGCTTACATTCTACACTTTAAACTGAAGTTTTAATGTTTCATTTATTTACTTTAGTTATTTATCCTCTCATCTGCTGGTCATATCCTATGTAATTGTAAGCAGATATAGAAAATCCATTCCACCTACACTAGTGTTAAAGGTAGTGATCTGTCTTAAATGATCGGTCTCTGACCCCCTCTGAAAGTGGTTTGAGCGTATTGTAATATGATCACAGTGGATCCTGGATGCGTTTCCAATCGGCTTTTCATGCCTTCAAGTAATATTAGATTGTGACTGGCGTGTAACTGCCTCACAGAGTATCACATACAGACAGTTGTCCATAACACAGTATGAAATTCTTTTTGAGATCCTTCCACCATGTACGTGGCGGTACAGAACAATCAACTTTAAGACTGCATGTTAAAAAGATGTCTGGGACGTGACCAATCCAATATGCAGTCAGAGACAACAGCGACTGGTTGAGCATATTTTTGACATTCATCTGGGGTGCAAGATATCATCAGTTACACATAAAATGACATGTTTTGTTGATTTTTGAAGTGGAACGAATTTAATTCTGGGGTTTTAACATTTTCACCGTAAATTACAGTGAATATTTTTATGTATTTTATGCAGTTTTTCATATTGGAAAAAAAAGGAACTGACTATAAAATCTCACACAGGTTACATTTTAGGCTTTATTATTAACTGAATGTTAAACTCAGCAAACAAATATATTTTCATTTTGAAAATCAACCAAACATGTCCTTTGTTCAGGGGATCCAAACTTAATACATATATATATATACATTGCATAAAGAAAATGAATTTAGAAAATAAAGGCCTTAGAGGTGTCAAAAGGCCTCCTTGGAGAGATGCCATAAAGGAACCGATGGACACTTTTGAATGGATGGTTCTATTCCAGCGTCTAGAGTAAAAAAGTTTTTTTCTGGAACTGTATGTCCAAGCCAAGAACATTTAGTCTTCTAAATCGACTGGTCGGTGTGTCCTAGTGAATGAAAAAAAACAAGGCTCACTTATTTCATCCTGTTGCAGGCGATGTCATTCCCAGTGCTGCACATTCCATGATTGCTGTGGTAGATCAAATGTTTACCAAATCACGGTAGGTGGCTTTTTGTCAGCAGTGCTGGAGTGGTGACATTCAGTTTTCCCGCATGCATGCACCGCGCACCACAGTGTTTGGAGTGACGCCACCGTAGAGGATTACCCAGAATGCTCTGGCAATTCCTTCAGAAATCGGGCGCGCTGCCAAACAAACATGAGCCAATTGAGACGTTTTCCCTGTCTCTTCTAAGATGCGACTGCGACAGATGCACTTGTGACACGCTGCTGACACAACACTGACGTGACGCGACGGCCTGACACCGGCGCTGCGGCTGCGGCTCCTTTATTCAGGCTCAGAGGCACATGATTTAACACACGATAAATGTTTGTCAGCAGTGTCACTATGGAATTCACAGCACATCATCTGAACACCGTCCTCTGGTAGCGTCACCTAGTGAAATATTCAAATGGGGAGTCTTTCATTTACTTGTGTCAAACTGTGCCACTCAAGCAGAAGGGGGGGATCTGATGCCCTTTTGCCTGTGCGGCAGTCTGCACTTGTATGCAGCAACGGAGGTGCTTTTGTGGTGATTTTAAACAGATAACGCTGGGAAACACAGGGTCAGGTTAAAGCCCCCCACTGGTGCTGACTTTTACCTCTAGTGCAGGGTCTCCAGAAATATTGGTATCTAAGTAATTACCATCCAAGGGGCATCGAGGCAGAGAGTTATTACCAATCAGTGTGGTAATAGATTCAACACTTCTAAAACGGAAAATGGCGCATTGCTGCAAGATGGATTATGTGGGGTTTGTGAGTTCAACATTGACACAGATTCATCGTAAATCATTATGCCACAGACCTGGAGTGATTTCTGCATTAGGAGCAGAAAATGGAGTTCACCCAGTCAATGAGGAGGGCATATTTCACATCAATCACCCACTTCCATGTTCATGGACTTCATCCCCACTGAAGCTAGCACGCGTGAGTGTGCGACCACTGCTCTGCCGCAGCCCGGGGCCTACTCTGTATGTGCTCAGAGCTCACGGTTGGACTTCTGAGCAAGTTGTGAACAGAGAATGAATCTCACCCGAAACAGAAAAAAAGAAAAGGATGCATCCAAACAGCCTGATTAAAGTCAAAGTTAAATATATTAAAACAACTGTGTTATACCTAAAGATGCTGAAACTGTATGCTGAAAATGAACTAAACTAAACTAACCAAGTACCCCATAACCCACCATAATCTAGCCAACTCTTTTGGATATGTCTGCTGACAACTGTAATCAGAAGAGGCGAAACCGCAAAGCATTTACTGCATGCATGAGTGAAACATAACATCAACGAGGGAGGTTGGAGAGGAGAGAAAGAGACATTCAGTCAAGAGTTAAGAGTTAGCCCAGCTACACATCCTATGCTATGTTGGGGGGGGTGGGGTGGGGGTATGGGGCCACTCTCCCAATGCTCATAGAGCAAAAGACAGGGAAGCAACCTGGACAGGTCAACAGTTTGTTGCACGGCAGACACACAGACAAACACACGCGCATGCGCACACACATACACACACACAAGCAACCCTGGGGCAATTTAGCATCTCCAGTGCACCTGAAAGCACGTCTTTGAACTGTGGAAGGAAACTGGACCCTCAGGCCTTAACCCATGCAGACACAGAGGAACATGCAAATTCCACACAGAAAGGACCATGACCTGACTAGTAACTGAGCCTAGACCCTTCTTGCTGTGAGGCAACAGCATTAACCACAGCAGGAAAGGGAACTGAAATACTAACCAAACATTATGGGTAAATGAGAAGTGTGCATTTTAAAAGTCAAGATGAATCATGCTTAATGTGATTGTGGATATGAACTAATCATCAAAAAGATATTTTGAGTTAAACAACATAAAGTCAAACAATGGCCAGATTAAACACAATCTGATTATTTTTGTAACTGCAGTTGGTTACCTGATGCTGGAGCCTGATGCTTTACAATAGTTCAAAAGAGGGGTTTTCCTAAAACATACACACATGGCAACGAGGTGCATGCAGGGGAGGAAAAGGCAAAAAAGTAACCTATTTTTAAAAAAATGTTTTTTGGGGAGGATTTACCATTGGTTTTCAGAAGAACTCAGATGCCTACCACCCCTGTAAAGACTTCTGAGACATGGGCACCGGAACCATTATAACACGGAGAAGCTTATCCCCCCACTTTTCAAAATCATTTGTTTCGCTCACCCCCGACTTTTTGTTTCCCAGATGTATGCAAACCCCTTCCCAACTGGACAATAACTTTGCGCATCAATCCAAACTCCTACACACTCTCTCTCTCTCACACACACACACACACACACACACATTAAAAGGTTTACGGCACCCCTGTTCTGAGACGGTAACTTTCCCCTCAGTAAACTAATTCATATTAAACCTCCCTGAATTACATGGTTTACTGGTTTCAAACTATATTCACAAACGTATTGGGACACCTGACCATACCACCACCAGGGATTGTAATGACATTGCAAATGTCAAATACATAGAATTATGGAGTTGCTACCCTCTTTGCAGCGACAACAGCTTCCACTCTTCTTGGAAGGCTTTCCACAAGATTTTGGAGGGTTTCTGTGAAAGTTTGTGCTCATTCATTCTGTAGAGCATTTATGAGGGCAGACACTGATGTTGGACAAGAAGGCCTGGCTCCCAATCTTTTTTCCAGTTCATCCCAAAGGTGTTGGATGGGGTTGAGGCCAGGGTTCTGTGCCGGCCAGTCAAGTTCTTCCACACCAAACTCAACCAGCCATGTCTTAATGGACCTTGCTTTGTGAATGGGGTCACAGTCATGCTGGAATAGAAAAGGTCCTTAACTAAACTGTGTCCACAAAGTTGGATACATGGTGTTGTCCAAAATGTCTGCTGAAGCATTAAAATTGTTCTTTACTGGAGGTAAGGGGCCTGGCCCAAATCCTGAAAAACAGAGGTGTCCCAATACATTTGTCCATACAGTTTGCATCTCGGCCACTGACTTGTGCTGACATTTTGAAAAGAAATGGAATTCCCCTTTAAGAAGATTCTGAAAAAAGGCGGGAAATAAATATTAACAGTAACAGAACAGAAACGGATGAAAAGCAGTTGCGAGGAAACTGTGGCAGAAGGAGGGTTGTTTCCCATTACAGTTCCGTCCAAAAGGTGCTTTTTTAACCTTAATAAACTGTAAGGCTGAAAATAAAACAATGAAATAATAAAAAAATAAACGTCTTAATGCTCCAGACAATACTTCACAATAAACAATAGTCAATATGTCAATAGCCCAAACAAACCTGATATGTGTCATTTTCTTTACCTGAATAAACTGTAAGCCGACGGCATTGAACACTGAAAATGAAAAATAATAAATAAAAGTTGTAATGCTTGAGATAACTCTTTATATCTAATAATAACCTACATGTACTTCTTTTTGTTCAGAAACAAATCTGAAATGTGAGAAGAGTCCTGGGCTGCTGCAGGAATCCGGATGTGATGAAAAATGTTTCAGTTCAACTTTGCGGAGCGGAGAAACAGCTGCAGAACTGGATTCCTTTCTAGCCTGAACTGTTTTTACAAAATATTTCAAGAAAGTACATCTTTAACATTGTCTGTTTAGTGTGTGTGAAACTTGTAACTGCTACGTATTTTTTTTTTTTTTGTTCTCTTTCGGAGGAAGGATAGATATAGATGGAGAGAAATCACACTTGAAGCTTGGAGGAGGAGTTGACATGACTGAAAGGTAACGACTCTCTGTCAGATGGCTGTGGGCTGCTGTTTTAGTCCAAAAACAAAAGAGGAGGCTAGTCAACATTTCAGGGAGTCTGTAGCTTTTTGTTTTGTGTGGATAGAGGGTTTGTAGAGTTTCTTTTCGGGAGGAGGGGAGAAGAAAACTTTCCACCAAGTTTAACGACATTTTGTAGGCTGACGTCACTTTTCTTCAGAGAGGAAAGCAGTAGTGAAGTGAAGTGAATTTAGCTCTCCCTGCAAAGCTTTGTGTGTTTTCATAGTTTGCTACTTTCTGACAGGGTCGACGGCTGAGTCCGACAGGGAGCCTCTGTTTTTGTTTTTTGTTTGTTTTCGTCCCCCGGGTGTATACAGTGTCTCTCCGAGAAGACTGGCTCATGTCCTCGGACACGGTCTTTCCTCCGGAGGGGCCTGCAGGGCCAGACCTGGAGCTGCAGCAGGAGACCAAGCTGCTTCTGCCGCATTCCCAAGGTGAGAGAGAGAAATTACCTCCTTTATGTGCTTCACTTTTTTACTTTGGCTAAGTTTACATCAGCCACAGAGGTACGGTATCGTTTCTAATCACACATGCCAGTGCATGGAAACCCCCAAAAAGTGATTCTTCATGGGTTCTTTATTAATGGCTTGCATGACAGCTCATGAACAGTTCAATAAATAGATGTTCTCTACATGGTTGACTGGTTCCTGTTCTGTATGATCCCCCTATTGGCCTTTTTCAGATCAAGCAATTGTTACAACCCTTTTAAGTACTTCATAGAACTTTCTCAGGGTTTTTTTTTGTCATGATAGCTCAGGAATATTTGAATATAGATGCTCTCTACATGGATGTTCTGTGGGATTCCTATAATGGCCTTTCAAAAGATGGTTCTGCTATAGTTACAACCTTTTTTAGAGAAAAGTTTATAGAACTTCAAATGTGGTTCTTTATGGGTTATTTTGTAAAGACAGCAGTCATAAGCATTACAGTTGAAGAACATTTGAATAAATAGATGTTGTCTTAAATGGCCTTTTATAAGACGGGGGTAGAATCAACTATTTAAATGGTTCAGCAGTTGTTAAATGGTTGCAGTAGTTCATAGAACTTCATAGTTGCTTATTCAGGGTTGCTTATTCAAGGCAGTAGTCACAAGCGTAAAAGCTCATGATAATTTAAATATATGAATGTTCTCTTCATGGACGTTCTTTATGGTTACTTAAATGGCCTTTGTAAGATGGTTCAGCAATTGTTTCAATCTATTATTGTTTCTTCACAGATCTTGAGTGGAAGGCCTAAACTTCTGTGTATGCTATATATTCAGTGAAGTAGGCAAGTCATGGTTGTATAATCTGATTTTGATGCGTAAATTAGGGCAGGAAATCTCAATAAATGGCCAATAATCAACTGAATGCCAGCCGGCAAAACTGATTTCATCAAAACATGTTTGGGTGGCTTCTATTAAGGGTGATAACATTTTTCATTATTTTCCGGGTAAGGATTGAGGGAGGCTTTGGTGACTATTAGCAGAGACCACTGCCAATTATAGTTTTTAATTAAGTTTCTAGTTGCTTGTGAGATTATCACATATAAAATAAGCTTGGCCTTTTTTTTAAGGCGCTGAACCGTTAACCATCCTATTTATACCAAGCATCATTACAGTACTGTCAAAAAATAGCAAAGTAGGACAGAGTAAGCAATCACAGGCATGGCTGGCAAATGGATTTTCGCAGGACCTTCAAAGCCTTGCAGTTAAGACTGGATTTCCCTCTCCGGGGACTGCATGTGGAGAGAATAGACCAATTTATTTTGAACTGTAATCACTAAATACTGTGATGCATCACAAGTCGCCTGTGCTGTAAGTGTGCATCGATTCAGGAAGTCACCATCTGAATAAAGGCTTTCCATAAATCAGCCCTGGGCCCTTATAAAGCCATATCCATCTCGGGAAGCTAAAGCTACCGTAGCATGTCAGTCTTTTCACTTTGTCTTGTGTAATGAGCAATGTTCAGGGAAACACACAACTCAGATTCTACCAGGAAAGAAGACATGCCGGTGCTGACTCACAGCTGCTTCATTCTCCCTGTTATGGCCTCACATGGCTGACCCAAAAATGTAGCATAAAGAGAAAGCGGACTGCATTCACAACACTGAAGGAAAAAAAAAGCATGACATGTGGAGCAGCTGAAGCATAAGGAAGTGTAAACAGAACAGCTTTTGTCATGTGATAAGCAGTGAGTAAGTGCATAATGTACTTGCAAAATCAGTGACTGAGAGGCGACATTAATCACTTTTATAAGTACTGTCAGGGAAAATCACATATTCTTTGTAATCACATATTGTAAGGAGAAAATCAGTATATTCAGTTGATGTTGCATGTTCAGATGACTCTAGTTATATTAAGGGTGATTCTGCTGGCTAATGATTAAGGTTGCACAAGTTTAGGGCACAGTGACAGGATTAAATCAAGGTTATTATTTTGCATAAACACTGTTTTTGAGCCAAAGAGTTTAGATAAGGTGTTTTGTTTAGACCAGAAAGCACTTCTTCAGGGTCATCACCTTGGGGATGCAGGGGAGGCGCCATGGTTTCTGCCCATGTTTGATAAGGTGGATGGTCAGTTTGAAAGTATAAGAAGTCTGCGAAGGACGAATTCAGAGAGAACTTCAGAATCCAGGACTGCCCTGGGTGACAAATAACTCTCCTTCTGCAGAAGTAAAAATAGTCTTTGTTTTGAGCGAAGGACTTTGTCTGTTTGCTGATTTTTCTTGCCCCAACAGTACATATGTCGGTTGCTCCTTACATGTTGGAACATTGAATGATTTAATGTTTGTCGTACTTGTATGATCTTTAGAAGTTAAGCATCAAATAGACTGATTTAAAAACAGCGTTAATTGCCACTGTAAGAATTTCAAATATGTATCACATTGCAGTATAAATACATGTAGACTCTGTATATTTTGAGTGTTAACTCTGTCCTGTGTTTTAATGTTTCCTTGTCCTTTTCTATGGCTATCAGGCATGTTTTGCCCACTTTTTCCAATTTAGATGAATGCTGTCTTTATGGTTGTAAAAACTTTGGCAGGTATCTCACACCCGGGAGCAGAGTCAAGTAAATGAGATCCAGAATTCTGGCCTGGGCTTTACCTGATCAGCCCACACTGTTGTGCAAACACTCTCCAAAGGAATCTATTTTATCTGGCAAATTTAAAGTTGCTCTTTCTATTCTTGTTGGCAAAGCCAGTCTTGAGCCTGACCTCTTGGGTGTTGAATGCTTGGCTTTCTTCAATTTCAGTTTCAGAATGTTCTGTACAGTTTTGACTGTTGCTTAAAGGATGTTAGGTAAATGCATTTGGTCTTTCTGTTGTATTTTCAGCCTTTTCTTTTGTTTTAACAGACACATGTCACAATGATACTAAAGAATCAATCGACACCACAGAGACGAACAAAGCTCCATCTTCCAGAGAACATTCCACTGATGAACAGGGGGATGTTTCGGGAAAAAAGCACATTCATGGCGATCTTGTAAGAAGTAAGTGTTGATTTTTCAATAAAAACATGACGGAGCAACTAAAATACATGCAAATTCGTCTTGTCCTTCACTTTTATTTGTCAGTGGAAATCATTTGAAATGTATTTACTAGGAATTCAATATTCTTCATGTTTATACATGCCAATACTTTAAAATGTATGAAAATAATATATCTAACATGATTTTTAACATTAATTTCTGTACGCTGCTTAATGCAGTAATTCATGCAGTAAGGCTTTCTCAGGTACATTCGGAATTCATTTTAGCATAGTAGCACAGTGTGGCATAAGTGTTCTACAGTACACATAGCAGCAGATTAGAATAATGAATTCCTAATGTATCTGAGAAAACTATGTTTCGGGATAGAATATACTATATTGTTTATAGTAAAATCTGTAAAGGGTATAGTTTATACTACAGATTATTGCGATTACAAACTGTTCACTCTTGGTCTTTTTTATTTAGAAGCATGATGAAGGCTTACTAGGCAACTAACATAAGAGAAAAGTACAGAAAATAAGGGGTTTTCTGGTTTCATCACTTGCTCATAACAAGACTAAAGAGGTAAACTGAAATCTAAAGTCCTGAAATTAGTGTCCTCATATCTCATTGCTTCTTGCATGAACTTTCCCATGTCGCAGTTTTCACCACACAGATCAAGTCCTCAGTCTGTCTGTTGACTCAAAGGCTGACACTGTCTGTGCTGTGGAACCTACACTTAACAAAAGACATAGCCTTGTAATACATTCATAACTTGGACTAATTTGATGGGGAGTTGCACCCGTTAGCAAGTTTGTAGTTGTGGTAAACTGTGGTTCAAGATCCACTTTGTCAAAATGCATGGGAAGATTAAAATTTTATCAGTCAAATACATTATGTATAAGAAGCAGATTCTGTATGATTCTGTCCGTCGTGCGAGATACTGTGCCCGTAAACTACAAAGCATGCAAATTTAGCGATTAGATCTAGCAAGGAATTATCAGCATGGATATGCAAGTTTGTCAGCATCTTTGACAATACTTAGGCTTCTGGAAACTGGCACAATTTTTTTTTTCTTGTCAAGAAAACAAATTGAAGTAGTTTTAATCTTTGCACTGTTTGCTGGTAATTGATTTTAAACTTTTCTATTTACTTGAGTTATGATATTCTTTCCCTCTGGTGATATCTCTGTCATGCATTGAGTTTGATTATGCAAATTGTGGATGTAAGCTAAGCTCTACACTCTGTATTTTGCATTTGTAAGATCATTTTAAAGGCTACAAACCATGTTGTCTATTTTCTATTTTATCCATATGAGGAAGAGTGAAGACTCTACAGGCCTTAGATGAACTGAACCTGCATCTTTGTTCACTGTAAAGTTGGATAATAGGTGACATTTCTTCAGGTGGTTACCCTGCTGAAGACTCTGCAAAGAGAGTTGTGTGAGGAAGGATATTCCATTATGGTTTAGCTTCACCTGGCTTGAATCACGGTTGAGAACTGCATCTTACCAGCTAATGTTGCACACTTAGGGCAGGGGTGCCATTACTTTCTGTCTTGGTGGAGTAGGGGAGGTGGACAGCAAAGAGTTATGTTTATAGGGGACCAATAAACAGGCATAAGCAATTAAAAATGCACAAGAATAATTATGTTGAAATGACAATAATGCTAATAAAATTATTATTATTATTATTTTATTAAAAGAAGTTGGTAATTCATTCTCAAAATAAAAAGTTATTGGTTAAATATTGTGTAGAAATATTGGTTTTCGCATTGGCTGATGGCCAATATTATTGAAAATTGAATGATGAGTTGCAGTGGGTCATGACCATTTTTTATGTTGTAACTGAGCATGTTAACATTACGTGAGGCTGTTTGTCTAACTTAAGACGTTTTGCTCTTGTTTCACGCAAATAAGGTCGTCACTGAGCTCAGATGGAAACGATTTCTCATGCTTGAGGAAATAATTAGGAAAACAAAGATTTGAAACAATGGATGTGATTGGAAATTTCTCACAACTTGATTTTGAAGGGGAAAATTACAGACACACCCTCTTCCCGCAGTTCCATTGTATGGTGTAGCTTAGTGCAAAAAGACTGTTCCACACATGACAAATTGCCAGAGAGTATCTCTCAAAGTTAATCTTTCTCTCGCTCTCAGACACAGACTTGTCACTGACAGTCTCTGACATCACCCTTTCATTGAGACGATCTGTGTATTTCGTTCATAAAAAAACCCTCAGCTGTCCATGGGCCACAGTTAAATCCCTGTGGCACCACACATACATGCTGAAGACAATCTTCACTCTTGTACAGAGAGAATCTCCAGTCCTTCTTTTAACTGAAATTTAAGACAGGTTTTCCTTTCTATAAATCCCCATTTCCTCAGAGGCATTTGTGCTGTCTAGTACTGCTAATAGTAACTGATTGCTTCCATCCATGTCGGTGTTGCTCACTTGCTTACATCTGACACAACAGCTCTTTGTTTCTAAGTTGTTAAATTTTCCAGCATACACTCTCCTTCCGTCTAGTTTCTTACATTTCGTCTTTTAATTATCTTAATGGATCCAAAGCAGAGTAATTCCCATAGAGTGTAACACAAGTTGTCTTGAGCAAATGTTCCTATTTTGTATCAAGAGCAGGTGCCATACTGCAGTGACCTGCTACTGAGTTAGTCCTGCATGTCAAAATGAGTTTCTGGGAGCTGTTTTAGTCTGTGTTGTGATTGATCACATTCCATTGCAGATTGCGTGGCCAATGCATAAGACACTGGATAAGGTGGTACTCCTTTGGGAATGCTACTGGTCTACTTTTGAGACTCTTCATATAATGATGATAGAAGCCAAATGTCTGCATTGAAGATGGGCTCCAGCATATGTGTCAGGTTGTAAAATGTAAAAGGGGCTGTCAGGAAAATTGACGATGATGGAAAGGGCTTTAGCTTGGTCTGACACTGCGCCTGAGGTACGAGAGTGAGAGAGCCAGAATAGTAGACACCGCAGTGATTGGTGTGGGAAGTTCACCAATCAGATTGTACGACGTGATAATTAGAATTCTCATGTCATGACAGGAAATCAATAGGAAATCACTTGACTGACCACTTTATAGTAGTTTATCTTATTTCCATTTTAATTTCCTGCTGGATGGGATTCTCTCAGACTCCCTGTGTGAGATGGGATGACTCATTTGTTCAAAACGTAAGACTTCCTCTCAGTGGTGGATAATTCGACCATCTCTAGAAATAAGAATGAGGTGTTTTCTTGAGGATATTATAGGCATATTATCCATGCATACAAATGTCTTCTTTTGCTTTATCTTTGAATAATTGTGGAAATTTTTGAGACTCATTAAGTGCTTGGGCTACCTGAAGAAAAAAGCTTTCTGTCATATGCATTTTAATGCCAAGGTGTTCTAGGGTTGTGTGGAATAGGTTTTGATGCTATGCAATACCACTGTTTAAGAATTATGAAGTAGATATAACTTGAATGAAAGTATGTAATTGTTTATCAGCGTCCTCTGGATTTGAGTTTGCCTGATTCATTTAAAACTTTAATTTTACTTTGAAGCAGGAATAAAATCTAATATGTTCATGGTTAGGTTATTGTGCAAGTCAGATATAGTGTAAATCAGTGCAGTGTAGTGCATACTTATTTAGCAAATTTATTCCAAATGCTAACGCTACTGTTAATCTGCTAATTCAAAGCAGGTTTTTTTAAATTGTCTTTACAACAAGCAAATTACTTAATCATACCATTTTTTAAATGTGAAAAATATGTTTAAAATCAGACTGAAAAAATACTTTTCCCCACACAGTGAATGCTTTGTATGAAGTCTTAAAGAATGGCTTCATTCTTGTTGCACAAGATGCTAATTTTATGTCTGTTCATGTTTCTCCAAAGCAAGGACACACTGGAATAGAAGGCTAATTTTCAAGTGATTACTGCGCAGTGGGTCATGGAATCAAAAACTGTATAAATAGGGTGAAATGCTAGCTCAGGGGTTGATTAAAATGGCCATTGTGGTTCTACCTCTGTGATAATTATTTCCTCATTGTCTTGGATGTAGATACAATTCATATGGAAAATTTCAAGCATTTTAATTAGCATTTTACTAGTGCTAAGGCCCTTTCAAAGAATTCCTTTGGGTTGGATTCTGTTTAATTATCTTAGTATTGCGTCCATGGACTTTTTTTTTTTATGTAATCATGGTATGTTGTTTGAATTTTCTCAACAACTGCTTGAATATAATGTCAATGATATGTAACCCCATTGCCTGTCATGACCAGAAGTTATTTAATTTTAAACTAGTTTTTAAAGATCCACACTTTGGTTGTCTTTGGAGTCGGTGCCAAGCTAGTGTGCTGTGTGATCATTCAGTGACTCTATGGCTTTATAGAAGCGGAGAGCTAGCAGCATCCCAAATCCTCTCCACACAACATGGTGGGATGGAGCCTTTCAGCAAAGGGGAAAAAAAAACACTTCAAATGAGAGTAGAGCAGGGGGGATTACTGGCCTTCTAACAGGGTTTTGGCTTCAACATTAAGGTTAAACCCCTTTTCTATTACCAGGATCTCTGGTGATGTGGCCCCCTCTGGCCCTGTGTGTTTGCAGGTTCACTGACTCTCTGCTAGGTCATTCCGTCAGGCCTCTGATCACTGGCGGGTGACCAGGGAGCCGAAGACTGGCTCCTTTCAGTCCCAGCACAGATGGAGCTCCCCGCCACGGCTAAAAATCGATATGGCCGTCTCCCGTTAAAATGCCACTCAGAGGCAGACGAGCACCTCTGTCCTTAGCCTGATTTTTAGGCTTAAGGTCTTGATTGGCACCTCAAAGCCAGAACCCACTGACCCACAGCTGTCACATTAGTGCTGTTAATGTTCGAGATTGATACTGAGCAAATAAAGGAACCATGTCTATAGATATTTTTATGAACTCTCCAGGCCCTAGTGGATTGGGGAGAAGTACATCTTCCCCAGTTCTTCTGCTCTCAGCATGCTCTCAGTTTTTTCTTTTCTTTTTTTTTTTATTTTTATTAAGTCTCCTACACAAGACACATTATGCCCAGTTTAGTTTGTGAGGCATCCAGCAGATGCACAGCACAGCTGGCTTTTTCTCCAAAGTTTGTTTTCTCTGTGAAATTTTTGGAGTTTGGTGGAATCTGTGAGTCATCTATGTAACTGAAACTGAAAATACACCCCATCCCCCAACTCTTCCCCATCTCCCGTCTGTGTTGCTGGGTTTTTGTTTTGAGTTGTTCAGGAGGCAGGGTGGAGCACTCTCCGCACATGCAGTCTGGCAGTTCCCCCAGGCCTGGTCTGAGTCACGTCATAATTGATCTTTTGAGAAAATGTGGTAGCTGTGTAAAAGGGCTAAATCTGTACAAGATGTGCATTTTATAACTGCAGTCGTGAAGAAGTTTTGCATTTACTGCATTCCTCTGTTCCCCCAGGGGTGGAAACACACTGGAAGTAAGGGGATTGAGATCAGATTTGTGAGCGATTAATATGAGGGGAAAATACAGAATACTGTGTTGTATTCTCGACTGTTGTCCCTGTGTGTTTTCAGGGCCTCCGCAATTAGCATTTTAATGATGATGATGGCACAACAAAAAAGAACCATCAGAGCCTGGATTTCAGCTCTTGAAAACTGTGAAAGTGATTTTTCTCACATGAATGTCATTTGACGCAAATTCTCTCTCATTGAACGAGGTAATGATTTCTATAGCAGTCAGACATGTTAATCATAGTAAATACAGTTTGGAAATCAAAGAATGATTGATGATTGCTTCCACTTCCCCCTGGAGTGGCAAAGGATTTCTTCCACAAGAATCTCTCCTCTTGTCTTTCAAGTTGCTTTCTCCACTGTAAAATGTAATTAAGCAGAACATGGTCCGAAGGGGTTATTTTTTCCACTCAATCAGCAGTCAAATTACCAAATTTGAAATTAGTAAATCCCAGATGCCTGGCTCTCCTTGTCATTGTTAAAGGAGGAGAGAGAGGCAGGAAGGCACTGAGTGAGTGTGAATGAGGCTGACTTAGAATATCAAACACCTTCTCAAGTGTTAGACCTCTGCAGCAGGTTTCAATTGAAGAAGCAAATTTAAATGATTGTCACAGAGAATTAAAAATATTCTGTGGCACAAAAACAGTTGAGCAATACTGATTGCCTCATCTGGTAGAAGTCAGAATATGGAGGTACTGTAATATATGATGTCCACTGTTCTGATGCCAGTTGATAAAGAAAAGTTAATTGGACCAAAGAGACAGTCAGATGTTTAATAATGGTGCACAACCTGAACAGGTAATAACTTAATGCTGAAAGCCAAGGAGATGGTGTACCATCTCTGTATCATCTCTGTAATGGTAACACACAATATTTTATTCCAAGATGCAATTTATTGGATTATTCATTTTGAGAAGTTCACATAATTTAATGGGCAACTTGCAGCATCAAATGATGTAAAAAGAAAGTAAAACGAGTTTTGATGTGACTGTGATGGAAGCGTTGTGCACCGTTTTAGAGTTTGTTTTTAGAAAGTCAGAGTATGTCATGACAGAAATAGATCGTTTTTTCCTCTTCTAAACCCACTACTCAATAAGGGAAGTCCTTGCCACTGAGATGGAAGGTCAGCCCATAAATGAGGTACGATGTGCCGAAGGAAATTTTCAATCAGAATCATGCGCAATAATATTCATTCTACATTTTCTGCATCATAATTCCAGTAGTTTTGTTACTATAAATATAGACAGGGGATGTATATAGTTGCTAATGAAAAAGTATATCCCCCTTGACTGAAAGGTGTGAAAGTGCCATAGGTGTTTGTTTGGAGGAGAACTGCCACCCTGGGCTGTTTTTGAAAAAGATAGCAGTTCTGTTGGTAGACCAACAATACTTAATGAAGTATTTATATAATGGCATTATTATGAAACACATTGCCCAAGGAGGACAATAAATTCCATTTGGTATGTTGTGTTCTGCATGATCTGTTTTTAAGTGCCTGTGTAACAATAAAGTTATTTTTAGGTTGTATATTTGCATATGTTAATACATTTCTTTGAAGGTCACTTCTTTGAAGGCTCTTTAACTGTGTGACAACATGCAATCCTGGCATCTCAGAAGTCTTTTTTCTGTGATGCCCTCAGGCTATGTTCACATTACCAGGTTGAATTGGCACAAATCTGATTTTTGCCTTAACATGACCCACATCTGATTTTTTTTAGAACTTTGTAAAGTCACAAATCTTTTAAAATGAGATCTGAACCCCTTTTATTTGTGATCCTAGATCAGATATGTATCATGGCCGTATGTTCTTAATGAAACAGGCCAGTTAAGATTCTTGTTTACGTTCATCCCACATGTTCAGAGAGTAGCAGCAAGGACTTAAAATATTAAAGCTGCTTCTTTTTTTACAGTCTCCCCTAATCACAAACAGCTGAGAACTAATAGAGTTAATGATCATTATGATAAAGACTTGTTTTGCTAGTTCATTCATTTGTTGTTGTCCTTCGTAACACACATGAATCATTTACCCGACGGTACTGCAGGTTTTTCACACTGGAGATGGACATGGGTCATTTATGCACATTAATACGAACCATCAAGGAAGCATTTACATTTACATTTACGGCATTTATCAGACGCTTTTATCCAAAGCGACTTCCATTCTCTAACTACAGGGGAC
>JBBJLR010000133.1:21374943-21385220 GCA_037577145.1 Brachypetersius gabonensis | reverse complement strand
AGTACTGCCCCTTTTACTAATGCCTCTATTCAGTCTAAACTGAGCATCTGTTCAGTCTAATCCTATATTTCAACATTTTACTAATGCTTCTTATACTAATAAAGCATGTGTTTAGTTTGCTTTTTTGTTTGTCAACAAAGCATATTGTGATCTTGTGCATCACTAGTTTGACTTGAGAACTGAGCATTAATCACTACAAAGCAGTATTCATCTTTTAATTAAGTTTCTTTTATTATACAAGTGTGAGACAGTGGCAGTTGCTGTAGGCTTATCACAATAACAGGCAATACTACCTGTGTGATATCCCATCACATCCCCATTAAATTTATGGAAATATGCCTTTTTAAAAGCACCATACTTTTAACTTATTAATTGGTGTGTAAAGTAAATAAAACACAGTTCAATAAGTCGGCTTCATTTGAGCTTTTGTTTCTGTTATTTGTGGAATAGTTTTCTAAATCAATATGTTCCCCCTCCAGTATTTATTTCCCCCTGGAAAACAGCAAGCTGTTGTATTTTAATATTTACATGGATTACCATAATCTGTTTGCCTGTGAAATTATCTTCTAAACAGCCTGGAAAACAGAAGACTAAAGCTCTACAAGAGCTACGCTTGGGGTATTTTTCTCCTTGTATTCTTGGCTTGCATCTCTGGCACTAATACTCAACTATGATAACAGCAGCGCTGCTGGAAAGTCATCTAATTGAGAGATCTTTTGTTCTGTGCGTGGCTTAGGACCTTGAATGATGCCGTGTTTGTGTTGTAAACAAGCACTAATTTCCATTCCTCTGACAAATTTAATTAAGGCAACGGTCCACTAAAAAGCCTCTATGGTTGTTAGCCAGTATTCAATATTCGTGTGTTTTTCTTTTTTCTTTTTTTTTTTGACCCAGTCCAAACAATCTTTTGCAGTTATTAAGAGGCCAGTGCAGTAATGCAGCATCTCTTTCTGAAATTGTAAGCACAGTGTTTGTTTGGGCTGTCACAGTACCAGAATTTGTGTTTCTGTACCGATAACAATACCAAGTATAGGAATGCCCGGTATCAAAATGATACTGTGGCAAAATATATGCTTTATAAACCAGAGTGTTTATTGCTTTGAACAGATATATTCAAATGGTTACAGCTTTACAGAATAAAGCTTTTTCAGTCTCTTATGAAAAACAGGCTGTTTTTTAGTACTTTTATGACTTACATAAGTACTGAACTTTTTATCTTTTATACTGCACTAGATGTCACAGATATCGAACTTGCTAATCAAATACTGTTTTGCAAATCATCACTGTTGACTCACAAAGGAACATGTTGACTAATATCATGTAATGAATATTGTATAGAGCTCTGATGAACTGCATGGTTTATTCGGTAAGGATTATGTGTCTTTGCCTGCAAGCAACTGAGTGTCTGCCAGTGTTTTGTTAAATCACAGTTTGATAAAGCTCTAGCCTTTACGTATTTATTTACTACACATTAGGCATGCACCCAAATGCATCTCTCTCACTCTCCCTCTCCCTCCATCTCTCTATCCATCTCATTTGGTCTCTGAGGCAGCAGTCAGTCTTTCTTCATTTGAATGTTTTTGCACAGCTCACTGGTCTGCGCCTATTCCAGCTTGTTTTATGTCATGCTGCTTTTCTTTTTGATGTTGGCCTTTGGGCTTTTCCAGATGTCTTATACTATTTCCTCTGAGGTGCTCTGAGATTTTTTAGCCTTCTCAGATTCTAGGCATCCTCAGCGATGGCTGACATTAAGCATGGACCCTCTCCTAGAGGTGATGTCAGTTTTGTGGTGGAGAAGAGTCTGTCTGTCTCCAGTGTACATTACCCAGCCGCTTATTCTTCAAGATTTTTATAATCGCTGGTGATAAATTATACATCTAAGTGAATGCATGAAGCAGTCTATAAATCTGTATCTAGAAATTATTGTTCAAAAAAAGTAAAAAAAAAAGTACTTCTGAGAAAATGTGACCTTATGTCAGGATTTGGCCTGAATTTATTTAGCATTCAGTGAGCACATATATGCTCAGCTAAATAAGAAGAACTAATTGTTTTAACAGATGAATCAAAATGTGTTTTATTTTAAATTTCAAGCAGCATTTGAATCTGTAGCCTTTTAGCCTACAGTAGATCAGCACGCCAGCACCTTTTAAACTTTAAACAGTGTCCTGGCTCGATTGCTGCACTGATGGTCAGCCTCACTTTGATTAAACAAACATGAGCATCCAGTAGTCTTAAGGCTGAACTTTCCTCTCTTAGCAGCTCGAATCACACTTAGGACTCTCCCTGACAGCTCACCGTGAACTGATGAAAGCTATGCAGATTTACTGTTTGGAATGATAGTAATACATATCAAGCCCTTTCCCCAAAAATACACATCAAGTGAATTCATTTGGCTCACAGTTAATTGCAGATGTAAAGAGCAGACTGTGTCCAGGCTGGCAGGGTGCTCGGCCAGTCTCTTAGATACCAATTTTAGTACATCCTGTGATGTACCTCTGATGAAATGGTTCACAAGTCAAGGCATCTTTAATCTGTGCTCATGCTAAACACGTTTAGCATTCAAATATGTCTGATATACCTTTTCTTCACTGATTTGGTATAATTAGGTGAATGAATAAATTAATTCTTGAACTGAATCAGATTAAAAATATATTCTTGAAGTTATTCTTGAACTTTTTTGTCCCTTCAGGAACAGATTTAAGTGTTACAGTTAAATTTTTTTTGCACTGTGCATTAATTATAGTTTTGTTACAGAATATATAACAAAAACCAGCAGAAAATCATAAGATTTGATGGGATGCTAGTATTAAGTGCTTCCTTCAAATTGCCAAAAAAGAATGAACTAGTGAAGCATGTATTTCAGAAAAGAGAAAAGCAGTGTCTGTCATCTTAAACAACAGTAATTTGTAGTCATGTGCAACAGCCCATACAAGATTGTGAAAAAGGTTAAATGTTAATCAGGATTGAGAGAAATGGCAGCATTAGTGCAGCAATTTGCCAGTGAAAATCTTGGACACTGCTAATCAGCTTTGCGTGATCAAGCCTGTGCTTTTGCATGATGATGACCCCATTATTCACACAGCTGCTAATCAACCCAAAAGTGGAATTCATTCTTTTGAATTTCTCTGATTCCTCCCATCTATTCTCCCTGGTTAGCTGGTCTCCCCCTATTCTCATACACGCCGACACGCCCATACAGTTATTTTGTGATTAATTTATCTAATATGGCCTGCGATGATAAGAAAAAAATACATTCATGTTTGGGTGAGAATGTAGATAGAATTCTCTGTTAACCACAGGTTTGACCATTGCTTGTTGCTGATTTGCTTAGACCTTGTTAAGACCCTTGCTAGGACCATTGATAAATTGATAAATTGTTCACATGTGAGAAGTGTTTAAAAAAAAACATTTTGCATAAGCTTTGGAGCTGCTTTCAATAGTTTGAAATCCAGTGATGGAAAACATACACAATTAACTCATTGTTGAGGTAAATGAGCATTATTATTACAGATGTCAAAAATAACCAACCTTTTACAAGTGAAATGTGCTGTAATTACAGATGAACAAAACACGATGCATAATCTTAAAGAAAATAAATAATCTTAAAGAACAGCGAGAGAAATACATGAGCAACACTTATTTTCAGGGAAATGGAGATTCATTTATTTATTGTGTTTTGTGCATATGTTTCTATATCTGGTGCTGTGGGAGCAGACTGCTGTGTGCACTGCATCCTGGCCTGCCTGTTCTGTGAGTTCCTCACCCTGTGCAACATGGTGGTAGCTCAGGCGTCCTGTGGCACCTGCACTTCGGAGGCCTGCTGCTGCTGCTGCTGTGCAGACGACCTGGGAGACGACTGCAACTGCCCCTGTGATATGGACTGTGGCATCATGGATGCCTGCTGCGAGTCTTCTGACTGCTTGGAGATCTGTATGGAGTGCTGCGGTATCTGTTTCCCCACATAAGACCCACCTGAAGCCAGAGAGGACATGAAGAGAGAAGGAAAGAAGTGTATGTGTGTGTGTGGGTCTTTATCTAAATACACATACCTGTATAAGTGTGTGTGTATGTGTGTCTATGTTCTCTAGTGAAAAACATTTCTCTGGCCCCGTCAAGTTGGTCGAAGCAGATGATCCCTAACTAAAAAGGACAAAAATGTTGCATTTTGATGCAGATCAAAATGTAAAAGTCGGTTTTTGATTTGTGTTTCCATAACTGTCAAATATGCTATTAACTTCCTCACTTTGAAAAGTGTTATTCCTTGAACTATCAGTGTTATTCACATTCTTTTAATAATCTCATATTTTTCAGAGGTCTTTATTTCTTTTCTCAATTCAGGTTTTAATACAGTTAGATTTTCGGATTGCAGATGTTTTAAATATATGAGGGCAGGCTTCAAATAGCTTTCATCTGCCTTGAGCAACACTGTAATTTCCACAGAGACATGACTCTTTCACACTGTCAGAGGTCAATTCTTTGTGGGTGTTATATGGGAGTTTTATTTTGGACTTACTAAAACAGACTTCACTGATGGCCTATTTGGTAAGGCTTTCTTTAAGCATTGTCTACTGTAGCTTGTTTTATTTCAGGTCCATGAAGTAATAACATGAGTTTTCCATCACATTTAGGATAGAATAATGGAAAGTTATAGCAAGCAATTGTGAAGGGAGAAAAGAAATAATAATAAAAAAAAATAGTTTGTGCAATCCTCTAAGTTTAAAGTAGACCTACTCCCATCAGCATTCCATTCATCTCTTTGAAACATTACATATTACTGTATTTGTTATTTTTAGACCTTTGATTTATACACTGTTTTTATTTTCATTTGTCTGAGCGTGCTTGTTTGATCTCTGCTGATGCACCTTCTTGTCTAAAATGCATACTGGACTTTGTATTAGTATAAAAAAAGACCTTCCTGATCGAGCATTGGAGGTTAGTTTTACACGTTGGCCTTAGTTTAGATCAAATGACAAATGAATTGTGCAATGCCGATAACATCCTTTTATTTCATAGTGTTATATTCATACTTTTGGTACGGCATTTATGTTTGTGAAATGATCTAACTCATCTGTGCCATCATCTTTTATTTCGATACTTGCTAAACTGCACTCCTGGCAGAGGAATATGATTGGAATGAGATCATGACAAGAATGGCTGTGGTAAGCAGCTTTATTTGACCTCAAGCTTCTCAGAGCGCAAATATAACCCAGCTAAACTGTCCCGTCTCAGCTCTGAGCCATTGCAGAGTAAAACTCAGTGTTTGGTTGGTCCAGATGCCAATTTTTGTGATAATTTTGTGTTCTCTGAACACTTTTTGTAATCTTGTACTTGTTTTATTATACATTTCTGATTTTCTATATGATTTGTAACCCTGAATCATTCACAGTTTATTATGCACTTGAAAAGATACAGCACCTCTGCAATAGAGATTCTGCTAGTGTTTTCTTGAAGACGTTTATTCGGAGGAATTCAACTGATCTTTAAACTTTTTGCATATTTACATCATTGAAATATACATAAAGTACAACTGGGATCATTTACTGATTTATTGATACATTTATGTTTGATTTTTTTTTTTGTTCTGTTTTGTATTTTTTTTTGTTTGTTTGTTTGTTTTTTCCTTTGCTTTATATAAGTCTGAGCATTCTGAGCTCAAATGTGTGATCTGAAACTCCAGTCCAGGCTTTGCTTTGTTTTCATACAGCAGTGGGTCGCTCTGTGAGTTACTGAGGCAGGCAAAATAGGAAAAAAACTCTCAAAGATTTTGTTAATGTTAGTTCAGTGTTAAGATGTTGTCAGATCTTTTCACACTAACAGATTTTACAGATAAATACCATTTTTAACACACTGAAGCTTTGATGGATTCTAGTAAACACTTGTGCACAAAAGCTGCGGAGAAAGAAAATATGGTTTATTGAGTAATAACAATAACAAATGTATATTTTTTCAAATCAAAGAAACACTGCTAAAAAAAAGGCAGAACACTGCCTAGTGACTCACAGCTGAAGCTGTGTGTTTAGGGGTTGGTCACTCTACTTCCCCTTGGAGCTCCAAGTGTAAAATGAACCAAACATGAGTGGTTTGATGCCAAATAGTTCATTGTAAAGAAACTTTGACTTTATGATTTCTATCAATGGTGGTGATGGGAACCAAGGGTTCTAATGTCTCCAACACAAATATACCCATTCTGGTTTTGATCCAAAATGACCAGTCTGAATTTTACAAACACTAAAGTAATTGTAAAATTGTAGTAAAAAAGTGTTAAAGCAGAATGAAATGAAATATGAAATATTTTTGTACTATATTACCTTACTGCATCCTACAGACAAAGTATTCAAAAGCATTTCATGTGAAAGTTTTCGCTGAGGTGGCGTTATGTTCTGCATTTCTGATTCCTTCAACCATCCTTGTGGGGAAAAAAAATCTATGAAATGGCGTATTTCGCATTAAACCACTTTTGAGTTTCACAGCTTAATTTATTTATGCAGATATTTTTGAAAAAAATGTTGGAAGAAATCTTATGAACAAGAATGACTTAAACTGGATTCAAGTGCCATAAAAACAAGACTAACTGCAAGAAATGTGAATAATTCTTTTCTCAGCTTTTGCATATTTATCCTTTGGCATTTTGTACTCTACGCACAACTTTGGCATTTTCTAATGTTTTAATGTTAAAAGGATTTTCATTACTGGAGCGTATTAAAGCAAGTGTTTAAGGTGATACTTGATGCATCATTTGGGAGTAATCTGTTACAATGCTTTTTGGAAACACTTTTTGGCCTCCTAACCTTTTGTTAATCTGTACAACTTTAGTAGGATATTTCACTATATCAAACTTTGCTTACTGTTGGATCAGCAACACTACATTTTTCGTTCAGAATAAAACTGTTTGTGAAATAAATCCCCTTCTACTTGATTTTGAAAAACAAAGCAATTAATTATTTATATATTTTTAAAATTATTATTATTTCTAATGACAGGGTGTAATTGAAATGCCCTTTGGGGTGAGCTGTCAGCATACCTGTGAGAAAATTTAGGGTTTGTTGAGAGAAATGTCTTTGGAAAGGTGTAGGGAGGATGGACATGATTGGCCCTATTACTTTTTAATCAGACGCGAAGTTTGGGATGCTTTTACTACTACTAGGTTCATTTTAATGTGAATTTGTGATGCGTGTGCTTGAATATGGGTTTAAGCTGCTCTACCCACCTCCTCATGCAGGCTGTATATCAACGTGGATGGCAGCAATGCACTGGTGGAGAGACCACTGCCTCCAAACAGGATGGTGGCCGTTTTTGACCTTTTGCCAGACATCCTCCCTTGCAAACCTCTCAGCTGACCCAAACACTGCCCCACCTGCACTGCCTTTTGTCCACAGTTGGCAGTCGTCTTCTTTCTTATTACCATTTTGGCATTCACATCTTATTTCACTAATGGAATCACTGAAAATACTGACAGTCTCTAACTCACCAAAGTTTTTTTCCCCCCTTTTTTAGTCCAGAAAGGGAGAGATGTGGAGTGAAAATTCCAGGTAAGTGTGCAGTGACCTTTTCACAAAGTCATCCACCTCTCTTCCTTTTAATCAGTCCCCCTCTGTTCTTCTCTGTGCCGCTGCTTGTAATGTCACAATTAAGGTGATTCTATTGTTTCTCTCTCTTTTTTCCTTTTTTTTTCTTGGCTGGAGAGAAGGCGGTGCTCCTTTGACCTTGGGTCATTTCCTTTACAGTATTAAATAGGTCATTAGAGGGCTGTGGCCACCCCCACCCTGTGCTCATCTCTCCTTCTTTTTGCTCACTAGTCACTGCCCTCAGCCACCAACATATATTACAGCTTTTTTCCCTCTCTATGCCATATTCAAGGGCCTTGGTTTCACCACGCTTGCATCACAGACAGAAATTTGCATGACTGTGTTGTAGACTTCAGTTAACATTTTGTCCCCTTTTGTATAATGTGGCAATTAACTACTGATACAGTGTTGTACAGTGAACAAGAGCTGGGAAATAATGACCTTACTTTACCCCTTTGCTACTTATCAAGGTTAAGACACCGTTCATATTGTTTGTGTGAAAAGATAATCTGCTGTGATGCTTCTTTTCACAAGGTCGTTTTCAGGGCTGCAAACATCAGGCTATGGCTAATAGTGCTTTTACATACATAGTGCTTTAAGTGCAGTGAGTCCTGAGCATCAATTCCTCATTCATTCTTTCTAAATCTGGGAAGGAAGTCCTCAGCCAACATCCGATGCATAATGTATCATTCCGTCCGCTCATACTTGTCAAAGTTTGAAGGACTTCCGAAGCACAAGCTTGTAGCGTTGTATTAAAATAGTAGGGCTAGATCCATCAGAAGGGTGAGGAAAACAGACAAGAAGGACAAGGAAGGAGGGAAAAAAATAGAGTTCAAGTAATGTCACTCTCAATTAATCTCCCCAGGTCCTGTCCCCGTTAATGCTTGCACGCCTGGGGACGCTTTACAATGCAAATGGGGTCATTACCTGGGGAGCTTAATTGACTGTGACACAGGCCATGGGTGTTTTTTACTTCATATTTATTTTCTTGTAATTCATCTCCAAAATCTAAATTGGAGTCTTTAACCATAAACCTCCAATTTGCTGAACAAAATGAGCGTACAGCGAAATGTCACCAACGAGGTAAAGTCGACACTGTTTATTTCCTCATTGTTCAAATTCACAAAGTCAGCATGAATCCTGCAGTTTCACCCAGAAATGAGTGAACTACCTCCTCTCGCAAAAGGGTTTCAGGAGAGCCTTATCTGAGAACTCCCACCTGACATGTGGTGTATTTTCCCAGGAATTTCTATGCGAATTTCAAAGTGTATGAACTGCTTAATAAACAGCAAGGACTTCATTTGATTTGGATCATGTTCTCTCAGCTATTTGTCAAATTCTAAAGACCTTTGCAAAAGACTTCGCTGATTAACATAGTTTAATCTAACATTACTTGGTTTTTATTATAATTATTGTTCTGTTTTAAATGTTTGTGACAGGTTTTGCAATTACATTTGCTGTTATTTTACACTATTGTATCAAATCTATTTAAGCTTTAAATACTACGAGTTAATAATAATAATTCAAGAACTAATTTCGCAAGCCGGTACAGTGGCCTGCTGGCCTTGTTTGAACCATAGTAGGTTTTTTTTTTAGGTTGTTTTTTTTTTTTACCATGTTATAAAAATGTCTTTTTATAACAACCTTTTTCAACCCTTGTGGATGAGGAAGTGATCAAGATTTTGAAGCTGCTTTATACCGGAGCCAAACTAATATTTTATTCCTGCCATCTAATACCTGGTAAAAAGCTAGTACACAACTTTATAAACAAAAGTTGGTCTTGCATCATATGAGTGGTACACATGTAAGCTATTTGAATGGCAGCCCTAGTTCAGCGCTTATTTTATAATCTACTTTGTAGGGCTGAAGAAAAGCCACACTGTACACATTTTCTTGTTTCACAATCAAAAATACATGATACAAAAACCTTTAAAATGCAAAGTAGGAGTCAAATGGTTGCCCAGAGACAGTTTCCAAATAT
Source organism: Brachypetersius gabonensis (assembly GCA_037577145.1). Lineage (NCBI taxonomy): Eukaryota > Metazoa > Chordata > Actinopteri > Characiformes > Alestidae > Brachypetersius > Brachypetersius gabonensis. Next base: position 21,375,674 of record JBBJLR010000133.1, on the reverse strand, counting down.
CGAATTTAGCAATAATTCTAGCAACAGAAAGTAAAAGACGTTTAGTAGTTCTTGATAACTCAATATAACTATTGCAGTTCCATAAAAGTGTTATGATGCATCATGACGTTGTGATATCCCAGTGCAGAAATGTGACTATGAATTTTCACCAAAGTGTGCAAACAACCAAGATGAAACAATAGTTCAACATGTTCCTGTCACACACCACACCCCTCCAGCCCCCCAGCTCTAGTGTCATTTACAGTGGGTATGGAAAGTATTCAGACCCCTTTACGTGTTTCACTGTTTGTTAAATTGCAGCCATTTGCTAAAATCATTTTCATTTTTCATTTTTATTTTCAAAAAAGTTCATTTTTTTTCTCATTAATGTACACACAGCAGCCCGTATTGACAGGAAAAACCCAGAATTGTTGACATTTGTGCCGATTTATTTAAAAAGAAAAACTGTATCACATGGTCCTAAATATTTAGACTATTTGTTCAGTATTTAGTAGAAGCAACCTTTTGATCTAATACAGCCATGAGTCTTTTTGGGAAAGAGATGCAACAAGTTTTTCACACCTGGATTTGGGGATCCTCTGCCATTCCTCCTCTCCAGTTCTGTCAGGTTGGATGGTAAACGTTGGCCATCCGACAGCAATTTTTAGGTCTCTTCAGAGATGCTCAATTGGGTTTAAGTCAGGGCTCTGGCTGGGCCATTCAAGAACAGTCACGGAGTTGTTGTGAAGCCA
>JBBJLR010000133.1:21343631-21351131 GCA_037577145.1 Brachypetersius gabonensis | reverse complement strand
CCTACCTTTGGGCTGGCGTAAGACACACTTCATCTGGATAAAATGTGTGTGCTTTGGCCACCATGCTATACTCAGCTTAAGTATGTCTCAATATGTTTCTGTGACATGTTCCCAGCTAAGTGTGGGCAATGTGGTAGCACTATGGCACTGCTATGCTTTTTACTATTTTTCATGATAAATCATATGTTTCTATTTGGACAGTATGCACCAGGGAGGAGTAACGTTCAAAAAAGGTTCTGAAAAACAAACAAGCTCACTGTCATAATAATTACAATGCCGTATTCATTCAGCAAAGAACTCATCCAAGTATAGCTTTCACATATTGACTTAGTATCTTAAATAAAGTACTAAATAAAGTAGTTTAATTATTATGAATTATCATATGTTAATTATCAAATGAATTATGAATGATCAGATAATATGTAATTATTTTGACTTTCTTCATGAAGACTCTGTAAAAAACTGTAAAAAAAAAACTGTTAAAACTGTAAAAGTCTGTAAAAATCGTTCTTATCATGACTTGTATTCACGTCACCACGACTGTCTAAGAAAGCAAAATCCTTTAGACTCCTTTGTCTCCCTATTTGATACACAGTTTCTGATCACTCTTTCGTACGCTGTAACCTTCAACCTTGTTATGAAACCATTTGTTACAAATCAGAAGCTGGAACACATTGATTAAATATCTAAACACCTGATGATTTAAAATGTTCATTACAGTGGTCAGTGGCCATTACAGTGGTTGACTGAGGCTGCTGTGGGGTCTAACAGCACAACTGATCTAAATGAGTATTTTCTATGAAACATGCAGTTGTTCAGTGATCTTTATGTACTGAGGATATTCTTGATATTGTCAGCAAAATTGCATCATGATGTCATTTATCACGATAAAACTTCATATCATTGCATTGCCCACCCTAGTTCTCAGGCAACTTTCCAAACCAGTCCGGGTACTTTGGCATTGCTGCAAACCTTTGGATATCCGGTTCCAGAACGCCATACCAAAACACCCCCACCTCCGCCCCCTCTCTTCCTCTGTCACCTCCCATTATATGAGTACTGGAAAGCTCCCGTTGACTTCCCCCTGAACCCATGGAGCGCTGCACAAGTCCGCCGAGGACAGCGCCACACGTCAACACTGACAGCTCCAAACTGAAATAGCTCCACTCATTAACTCCTGGAGGGAAAAAAAAAAAAAAAAAACATGGCAGTGCTCCTCAAAAGCCTGGCTTATTTATCGCAGCCCTGTGCCATCTGCATGCCATATTGTGCTCCAACATTTTTTACAGTGCTGTCTCTCTGTCTCTCTTAGTTCAATAGATGTGCTTGGCAACATGGGCTGCTGATATCAACCCAATTATAAATATTTATAATCTGCACATTTAAAAAAAAAATCCTGTCAATCACCAAGACAAGGCCAGATAAGCTCTGAGTGTATCCGGGATGCAATTTGCATGCCACAGAACTTGTGATCCATTTTGTTTTTCAGTGCTTTTCGCATGCAAGCTGCTCTTTTTCTCCCAGATTAAATATAGAAGTTTTGTTCTCAGAGAGTCTGAGTTATTTTCTTGTTCTCTGAATGTTGATGCTATGCTGCTGATAATTCATTATTGAACGGCAAAAATCATCTTAACATGGCTCAAGTTTGTTATGTGCGCTTTGTTCTTGTCATCCATTTTGAATGGCTTCGTTGTCAGTCAGCACTGTGAAATGGCTCTAGTGTTTGTTGGAGTGAGTGTCCTCACATGAGAGTGTGTGTTTTTGCGTGGAGGCGCTGGAAGAGGGAATGGTGATTAGATTTCAGACAGCTAGATCATAGAAAGACATGAATACTGGATCAGTGAGTTTGGGTTGTAGCATATACGTTCGGTCGGACTTCTTCTCACAGTTTCATTCAGAACTTCTTGCTTCTTCTCTTGGTACAACTTTACAGTAACTACAAATAAGTTCAGTTTTACAGTCCAGAATCAAACTTATATCTGACTGAATTGATAGCAGACATTGAAGCAGAGGATGTTCACAGGCAGTTTCAAATAACCTTTGCTTCATAAGATGCTGTACATTAGAGTGGAATCATTAGGGGCGATATCACCACGATACCGGAAACACAAAATTATTTTATTGTGCTTTTTTAATATTTGTGATATCATTGTAGTGTGACACATCCTGACATAAACATCCAGTTCATTACAACTGATTAATTTAGATTTAGTTATGCTCTCAAAAGAACACTCTCTGTTTTAGGTAATTAATAAAAAATAACACTTCAGTAAATGCCATGGATTAAAAATTACGTTGTGGTGAAGTCTATATCTTTAGATGGTTTGAATGACTGATTATGAAACTAAATTCAGCAGTTACTTTATCTTCTTGAGGCCCACTTTTCAACTATGTTTTTATTTACCAAAAACTGTAATGATTCATGACTGCAATATAATTTTGAATCCATGGTTTCCCTTACTTAATTAAAAAAGCTGACTTTGGTTCTGGGCCGTTTAGACCAGCATGTAAACTGCTTTATTGCCTTCATTCATACAGTTTTGACTGGCTGACCTTTATTTGGCTTCTTTTAAAAAGCACTGCAAGCAAGACTGTAAACTGCCCAAGCCTTAGTAAGTGGTTATATGTTTGTGACATCACAAAGACAACAAACTTATGAACTCTATGAACTGGGAACTGACTGAATCTTTGTTTTGAATCTAGTTTTGAATCTAACTGTTTACATACTGCATGAAAATCCCATTTTCCTTAATATGGCCCTTTAAGTAATCTACTCAGCACTTTTTATGGCCTCTAGTAGTTACTCCACATGCTTGAGGGAAATACCAGATACAAAAGATGACTTCCAGTTATACGTCCTTACTTATGTCAGTTTGACTCCGCTCGCGGGGAGTTAAAATGCATTTAGATGCTGTGATGTGAGTGCGGAGGCAGAAGTGGCTCTTGTTGTGCTGCGTTCTCTGCTGATTTCATGCTTTACTGATGGAAAATTAGGCCCCTGCGTATCACTGAATGAAGATGGTGGTGGTGGAAAGGGGGGTGGATGAGCTGTTATTGCCTCAGGACACTCCACCCCAACAACAAGAAAACTAGAGCGAGGGAAGCTGAGTTGCTGCCTGCTAATGCACTCTAAACAAGCTGATGAAGTGCACGGAATCCCCACGTGGAGCTTCTGCCAGCTTCAAAAATATCTATAGAGTTTTTTCCCCTCCTCTCTTTCTCTCTTTGTCTCTCTCTGTCTCTCACTCTCTCTCTCTCTCTCTCTCCCTCTCCCTACTGCTCTTACGGAGTTGTAAACCATTGTTATGTGTCTGGCCTTTTAAACAGCCTCCAAATATGTCCCATGCCTCTGAGGTGATTTGACTGGCATGTAATTTGCATTCTCTTTGGCCAATGAAGCACTAAGGATAAAGTACTTAAAATACTTGAGGCGCTTCTGCTGAATTGTTTAGATGTTATGAGTGCGTGTGTGTGCCAGGAGGGGGTTAGGTAGTTGAAATGGGTATGTGTCTTGGTATTTCACTGAGAGCGATTGATTTATTTTTCATAGATAAACCAGGAGAGATGCCATAATTTGCTGTGTTTGGATGTGCTGTGATATTACTGGATGGTGTCCTTGTGCTAGCATTAGTCATTATACACTGTACTCTTAAAAATAAAGGTTCCTGGCTTGAGTGTATGGTTCTGATGGAAAATACACCTTTCTGTCACACTGTCAAGTATTCTTTGAGCAATATCCATTATAAGGTCATTATATTTCCTTAAACACATTTGTATATAAGATGTGTGAGTATATAGAAATGTCTAAAGATATATTCTGAGCACAAATTGTTCTAAATAGTACCCAGAAGGTTTTTTGTCTTTTACTAATAGTGGAGCTCTTTTTAGTGTTATGTAGAACCATTTTTGCAAGTTTTCTTGAAGAACCACTTACAGGAGGGTTTTTATCAAAGAGAACTACCATTTGACCACACAAAGGAGCAATTTTAGGGTATAGATCCACTGGGTTTCATAAAGAACCTTTAAAGAACTGTCACTTTCACTTAATGTAAGTTTCTTTACCAGCTTAAGGGTCCTTTTGCATATCAGTGTGGTTCCTTAATCACATTCACATCTCATTCACAGTTGTTTAAAGAACCATTTATTAAAAGGTCTTAAGGGAACCACAAATGAATGACATTAAACCCCTTCTGACCCCTTAATGAGTGTATTTGGAGGTTCTTTACATTCACACTCTCTTTTACAAAACAGTTATAAGAAGGATTGAACAGTTATTTAAGGAACCAGAAGGGTTCTACTTTGGCCTCTCCTTTTCTGCCCTACAAAGCCAAAGTGCAGGAAATACATATTTGGTCAAAATTGACTTTAGACAATAAAATGGGGTTTAGGACATCTCCTTTGTCTTGTGAGAAAATATCTTGGTTCAAAGTTGTCCCGTTTCAGAGAAATGATTTCAAAAACTACAAAATCCATACTAATACTTTAAAGCCATTTTCTCTATTTCAGCTTTGGCGTAGTTGCTGCACTTTGGATTTGTAGGGCAGTATTGTTACCTTTATTTCAAAGTACATGAATTCCTGTTTGAATCCACACTTCATTTTCAACCACACCCTGGCTGATTCAGGCCTATTTCAATGATAGTTTCATGAGATTCATGAGATAACTGTTCTTGCAAAAATATTTGTCACCTTGGAGATAATGGTATCTTTGCTTGGCTATGAATTTGAATATTATTAGAAATGGGGAATGGTGAAAATTTCTTCATATCAAAATACCAATTACCAAAATAGTTTGTAGTATTATAGCAGTATTATTAACATTTATTGGAAAGTATTAATACTGATAAAGAAACAGGGTGATTATCATTTCATTGTCAGGACCAAAATGATTGGATATTAATTAGTTATAGTTAGATGGCACGATACACCAAACTGCTTTTGGTATTGCTTAGTAGTGATGGGCACGGCAGTTCTTTTAGATGTACTGAATCATTAGAATCAGTTCACTAAAATGATTTGTTCAAAAGATTTGTTCACTGTATCATTCCGTGCTTGGCGGGAGGAGCCTGCGACTCCGCCTTTCTGAACTGCTACGCGGCTGAACGGTTCAGGTTTTATTTTACGGCTTCCGGGACCGGGAGATGAGAGTCTGTGTTCCGGGACCGGGAGATGAGAGTCTGTGTTCCGGGACCGGGAGATGAGAGTCTGTGTTCCGGGACCGGGAGATGAGAGTCTGTGTTCTGGGACCGGAACAAACAAACATGTTTGTAAAAATAAACTTGTTTATAAATCATGATGTTTTAAGTGTCCTGTCCTATCCTGTCCTATGGTATGTTATTTAGCTGGTCTATTCGACAAATGGGGATCAGTGAGTGTACTGTGGGGTATACATTCAGTGAACGGATCATTCAGTGAAGGATTCACACTGAACATGCACCTTCCCTCGCAAATTGTTGCAATGAGTCTTGCGTTTTCTCAAACTGCGGGTTTTATACACTTCTTGTTACATGCTGTGTCCTACTGTTCGTGAGCGGTTGCGGTGGCTATTTAGCAGAGTTTAAAAAAAAAAAGTTACACTTGAGCACAACACAGCTGGCCAGCCTAAAGGCTGCCAGCCTATGGTTGCTGTAACGTCTCAGGGTGGCTGCCGTTAAAGGCAGCCTTTAGTAAGGGTAGGTTTGTGGGGTGCACGTTCCACAGGTGTGGGGTTTGTCTCAGGGTTTTAGTTCAGTTAATGTTTATGTTCACGGTTTAGTTTAGTTCAGGGTGAGTGAAGCCACGTGTCTGGGTGTTTGTGTGTGATCAGCAGGTTGGCTCTGAGCTTGTGAGGAGCTCGGAGGCACCTGTTGATTACACACAGGTGCTCCAGCTTAAAGTACTCCGGGCTTAGAACTCCGGCAGGAGCAGCGTGAGTGCTGAGTCTCCAAAGCTGGGCTCGTTAGGAGCTGAGTGAGTGTGACACGTGATTGGCGGAGAGTAAGTGTAAATCCTGGCTGAATCAGAGTCACGGTGCGTGGTCACCAACATCCTACATTCAACATCTTTGTGAATCTGAGTGTATGAGCTGGAGGGAAGGTGGAACTGTAACAAAGTAAAAGAAACCGTATCTTGCATGTAGTGTCAGCAGACTCAGATACCGTATTGCCCTGTGGTTTGCTGTGCTGGTGAGAGTCGGGTGCGAAGTGAGTTGGGACTGTGTGTATGGGAATCTCTTCCTGTCTAGGTGAAGCCACAAGGAGTGAGAGCAGACAGCTTCACAGCGATCGGCGGAGAGAAGCAGCTGTCGAAAGACAGGTGGCACGTTTTTCTGACAGCCTGTTCCAACTTGTGCTCTCTCTCCTTTCTGTGTACAAAGCAGGAGTGACGAGTGGCGGTGTGCAAGTCCGGGGCTCCTAAGGAGGACTGGGAAACATACAGAGGACAGGAAAAGGGTTCCCGTCTCAGCACTGGAGACAGAGGTGGACTTTGCAAAGTGCATGACTTGAAGAAGTACCAAGGAGGGTGAAGACTCCTTGGAGTGCAGTCACAGGGGTCCTGTGCATCTGTGTTGGACTTTAAGTGCTTGTATTACTAATAAACTGTCTCTCTGGAACTCCGCTGTGAGCTGCTGTGTCTCTTTCCCCTTCAGGCAACATGACAGTTGTAAGTTTTTTTTTGATCTGGAAACTTATTCTGTTAAAACAACGACGAACAGCGGTCGCCATGAAAGTGTATCCCTAAGCGGAAAATGATTCAGGAGAGTGTAGTTCACTAAGTGATTCATGCAGGCAGCGCGGACGGTTCGCAGCAGTGCCCTCCCTCCTTCCTGGCACTGCTGACAGCTCAACTGACATGACAAACGAATGAATCACTTGAGGAAGTGATTCAGTTCAGTACACTCCCTTAAAGGATTTTTTTATTTTGAACGAACAACACCACACTAATCTGGACCGGGAAGGATAACTCCTTGAAAGGAGTGTGTCGCAATTCTGCCTTCTCACACAGTGACATAGGTTTGTGGATCAGAGTGTCATGTTTTCGGTTTCATATCGCATATCGTTACAGACCTAATAATTAGTCCTGCAAGGACTTGGGATTGTGGATAGTTAGTCTGACCCTAAACCTGCACTTATGTTCCATATATATTCTAGAAAAATGATTCACCTGTCCACAGAATCGATCAATCAAGCAGACTCCAAACTCTCCAACATGGGAAAGACCAAAGAGCTGTCCAAGAATGTCAGAGACAAAATTGTAGACCTGCACAAGGCTTGAATGGGCTACAAAACCATTAGCAAGAAGCTGGGAGAGAAGGTGACAACTATTGGTGCAATTGTTCAAAAATGTAAGGAGCACAAGATGACCATCAATTGACCTTGTTCTGGGGCTCCACGCAAGATCTCACATCGTGGGGTGTCAATGATTCTCAGAAAGGTGAGAAATCGTCCTAGAACTACACGGGAGGAGTTAGTTAATGACCTCAAAGTAGCTGGGACCACAGTCACCAAGAAAACCAATGGAA
>JBBJLR010000133.1:21279777-21294706 GCA_037577145.1 Brachypetersius gabonensis | reverse complement strand
GTTAATCTATTCACAAAGTTGGGTTGGGAGCTGGGTCTATACTACGCAAGCTATGATGACATTCACCTTGATATTTTCGCGCAGATGTACTGTATACCTACAGTGAAACAGGGACATCACTAGGACAGAAAGACAAGGGGTCTTAGCCTTAGCCTTAGCTGCCAGGGCTGTAGGAAGGAATTAGTGTGTATAGAGGGCAGAAAACTTTTCACCAAACCTTTCCTTTAACTTAAGGAAACAAGTAAAGTTAAGCAGTGAACAGTTATGGACACTCACAGTATTGTTCTGTTAAATTGAGTACAAACGGCGCTACCAGAGAACGAGAGGGCTCCGGTTGCTACTCGCTAACAAGCAGCGCCGTGTCGCTTCACCTGGGTCCTAATGCCCGCCTGCTACCTACAGCAGCTTCAATAACCAGTAAATCATTATTTATTGTTTTTCATTTCAATTCATAGTCTTGCTTCTATTTGTAAAGTGCGTATCTGCACTCAGTGATATCTTGTATGAAATGATGAAATGTTTGGATATATAATTTAAAAATAGTAGAAAAATTACTATATATTTAGGGTGGTTTGGGATCATTTGGGGGTGGGGTGCTTCAGACCTTCGGCAGAATTCATATATATATATATAAATAGTGTCCATAACACCTTTTCCATGTGGCTTCAGAATCTTCAAGGTGTGTTTGGCATGTTTGGCTTTTTTCTTGCAACTCTCCCATACAAACCACATTTGTGGAGCACTTGGGATGTTGTCGTCATATTGTTGCACACTATGTCCAATATTTGCCATAAATTCCTGTAACTGCTTTGAAGTTGCCAAAGTCCTCTTTGTAGTCACTCTGACCAGCTTCCTCCTTGTTCTTTCATCCAGTTGGGTGTAATGGCCTGATCTGGGGAGGGTCCTACTAGTACTAAATACGTTCTACTTCGTAATTATAGGCTTTACTGTGCTCCTAGGGCTTGATTAAAGCCTATGAATTCTTCTTATATCCATCTCATAATTTGTGCCTGTCCACAACTTTATCCCTGAGATCTTTTGACAGTGAATTGCCTCCCATAGTTGATTGTTTGCTTTTGGTTGCTCTATCAGGCACTGGAATGCTCCAGGAATAGCGGATTTTCAGCTGGATTAATCCAAACATTTACAACTGATCACAGGTGGAAGCCAATTTGCTTGGTGTGCAGTGCAGAAGATAATTAGTTACACCTGATTGGTTTTACTGTATATTTTAGGAGGGCATAATCCTTTATTCCTCTCAGTGATTCTGTTCTTTTTTCTGAACTGTGCTACCACTTGGAAACAAAAACATATAGTAAATGTAGCTGAAAAAAACTGCATATATGTATGCATGCCTTTATTATGGCCTGCAAAGCAACAAAATCTGAATTTTGAAGGGGGTGATTCATTTCTATATCTACTGTATGATTATTATTTTTATTATTTGCAATGAAATCTTTACAATTTGAAATGTTTCGATGTCAAGTAATGACAACATAATGACAAAAATGCAAAAGATGGACTTTCTTTCTGCAAAACAATTGAGTACAGACAACCTTTTGTCAAATCAAAGTCATAAAATGTTCACAAGTTCTACAGTGCTGGCTCAAATTTGCCTGGCCGGCCCAAATTTACTGTTGGCCCACCGGTATGCCCGATGGCCAGTCCAGCACTGGTCTTCAGGCAACAGAGAGTGTCTTCTTTCAGTGCATCAGTTGCAAAAGTGTGTCTGATGGATTCTCATAAAGCTGCTTAAGAGAATGTCAAGATTGTGTAAAGCTGCATCAAGGCAATTAGTCAGTTAACAAAGACAGTTGGTGCCCAGGAATGTGTGAGGGTTTAGGGTCAGGGGTTGTGGGATTTAAGGCACAGTGTGTCTTGCTAAATGCAATTGGTGTATGGGTTAAATGCACAGGTGGAATTTCTTGCTGTTCACACTGTGTGCTGTAGTGTGTTCACGTATGACAAAAATGATCACTGTCACTGTCAATTTTTTGTGAAGCCATCATGATATACAATGTAATCAAAATACGTGCTTCGATCATTTCGCTACCCTATGTATTTTAATGCACACTGCGTAACATCTACAGTGTCAGCGGTTCCTGGTGACTGAGGGACAGTAGGAGAGAAACAATGAGTTGATTCCTTATTCCTGTTTATGTTTACAAAGCAGTTGAAACAGGTTGAAATGGCATGAGACGGGGAAAGTCCCAAACCCTAACCTTAACCCTAACCCTATCCCTAACCTTAACCCTAATCCTAACCATAACTAACACTTAGCGCAGATACTGGCGGTATTACGCACTGCGCATTAAAATACATATGGTAGTGAAGCGTTGTCCTAGCACAAAAAAGTGAAGCGTTGTCCTAACACAAAAAAAGCTATAGAGTGTGACTGCATCACATATTTTGACTATACATTGTACATGGCGCCACGAAAAGTCATGAGATCAGGTTGGATACATAATATAAATATAATAGAATATAAATATTATATTTTGTTACAATGTAATAATCATACTGAACAATTCAATGGTATTATTATTACCCATTTTGTACTTAAACATATATATTAGAACAACATTTCTGGTATGCTGTTATTCTGTGAGTTATTTTTTTGTGACTTTTTTGTGAAAATTCTAAACTGTGTTTGGAGTAAGGGGACAAGGAAGGGTGTATTTTTTCGAGATTTCCCTTTACACCCCCCACCTCCTTGGCCTTCTGCTAGAGCTGCATTGAAAGTGGCAGGCTAAATGAATAAACAGCATGTATTTACCCAGCATCATCGCACTGTCAAGCGCAATGTAGCGCTAATGTCTCCCACCGCTGTATTTATGGCACTCGTCCTGGGCCTGTTATTTATTATTAGCCTCGTCACCTTTATTATCTCGCAGCCTCTCACAAGCTCTTGATGCATGGGTCCTCCTCAGAATTTTAATTTAAAAAATGTGCGATTATTCCTGCCAGGCCTCTATCAGAGGCTGTCCTTCATGCTACACTCTCAATGATAGATTAACACTCAGCCGCTTAATGAATGGGCCTCATAAGATGTTAATGCTGTTTTAAGGTGCAATTTCTATTAATTTTCTAGCCAGTGAGACGCGCTCATTCTCTCTTTTTTCTTTTCTTCCAACACTTTTTTTTCACACACACACATCATTTCCTCTGTTTGTTTCAAAATCGCTACTTTAACAAATTACATGTGAGAATGTATCGTGATTTGTTTAAAGTAATAGCTGAGCCTATAGATAGACATGTTAAAGTATCAGAGGCATAGTGGTCTCTATGGGCTCACCTTATTCCTGCCTGAGCTCAAGTGGAACAAACACTTTTTTTCATCATATAAAAAAAAGATGAAGAAAAAAACATTTTCAACTGCGTTACTCAACATCACCCCTGTTTTAGCTTCTGTTAGCTTGTTGCATGAAGTTCAGCTTGCTTCTGGATCGGATCAAGCTGCTCAAAATCTTTATACTTTTTTCACTGCGGTGAAAAATGGGGATTGGTGTGGATTGTAGGGTCAGTTTTTCTGGGCATCTGCTGTAACATCTCCCCTCTGGTCAGTGTTTTACACTGTCTTTCATCGGTAAGTACTGTAATCTTCTGATCCTCGCAAAAGGAACCACACACATGTGAGCTGTCCGCCCAAGCCCATTTACACCCGGGCTAAATTACAGCATAGGGGGCTAAGCTAAAACCCTGGTTATAAAGCGCCATGCTTCAGAAAGCCCAGGCTGGATGGCTAATTTACTGCGCCATGCCAGGGCGCCTGGATCCAGACAGAGAAGACGCAGCACCTTGCCGCTCCACTGGGTAGATTATTCTCAGGTATCAGGAGCCAAGAAAGAGGATTATTCCTGTGCAAATAGAGTTGTCAGTTTGGAAACTCCAGATGCAATCATTTCCATCTTGGCATAATTATGGGATCAGCAGTGCAGTTTGCTTGAAAAGCTGGCATAGGATGAGCAATCACTTCCTAATGAAGGATTCCACTCGCTGAAGGTGAGCGAGGGACATCAAGGTGCTGGCTAAACTTCACCCCCCTTGCACCGTCCCCTCTACGTTTTATCTCTTCCTTTTTTTTAATAGCGACCAGCCTGCTTGACCCTACACAGACGAACGATAATTGTATGCTTTGTCTACTTCCCTTGTCTATTAAAGAGGTCGAGAGGGAGACTGAAGTGAGTAGTGTTGACCTTTGAACCAGCTCACTAAAGATACACTCAGTGTAGAGACCCTGTTGGAGGTAGGGGCTCTCTGTGCTTTATTTTGGTCACCTCCACTCAGCACTGAAGTGGCTCCTCTCCAATTTTAATATGGTTCACAGGTTACTTTCTATTACTGTGGATAGTCAACAAAGTGATAACATATTCATCTGGAAATACAATACTTTTAATTTGCTTTCACCACGGTTGGTGGATGTGACCAGCAATCCTGAGGCCAGGCCTCCTTGGCCATGCATCACATTAACACTGATTTGCTTACTTTGGCTTGAAACTGTTGATTTTAGAAGGTATTTCCACAATATGCATGGATACACTTCATACATATATATATTTTTATATGTTGTCTGTATGTCTGGAAAGACAAAATGTGTCAGAAGCCTCTCTTAAAAACAATATACCCGAAAAAACAATATACAGTGTTTATTTTAAAACGAATTTAAACAAATGTTCAGTGAGTATCTGCAAAACATAATGCAAGTGACTCTCAATAAAGTGTTTCTAATAAATTAATACATTTTAAAAATTGGCTAAATGGACTAGCCTCCAGTCAGGTCCTTTTTTATTATATGATTTTAATTTAACTTTGTGAAGTGGTCTCAATCTTTATTTTAATAAAGATAACTAGAAACTAGAAAGACTGATAACACTAAAGTTCCAACTTATCCCGATAACAATAATGTACACATTATGTCCAAAGGTCACCAGATGCCCCTCTAACTGGTAAATTGAGCTCTTTAATGAGTTCAATGTTACACAAACACACGCCATATCCATAGAGAGGCACTGCCAATAGCACTGGGACCCCAAGGTAAGCATCCCTGGTGCCAAGCCTGTTCTGTGGGGGAGAATTCTCTGGAGTGATGGCGCTGCATCCTGTATACTTGGGACAGGTTGAAGTAGGGCTTGTAATTTTGTATAGTGTGAGTGAAATGGTCTTGTGTCTGAGGCCAGTTTAGCAGGGAGGGAATAGTCTGCACCTGTGTGTGTGTGTGTGTGTGTGTGTGTGTGTGTGTGTGTGTGTGTGTGTGTGTGTCTTTCAGATGAGAGGTTTCCTGCCAAAACGCGGTGGCTGGATATACCACGGCGGGGCACGCTCGCAGGAAAAGGTCACCCGTTTGAAGGGATGGCCATTATGTTTGTGTCACTGTATGATGATGTATCACTGCAGCTAGGCTCTACCTGACACACGGCAAGCATGAATATGATTTCAGGGAGCATTAAAAATTCAATAGGCTGACCTAATTATGCTCTAATATTCAGATGCAGGGCCGCGGCGCCCAGCAAGGGCTTATTTAGAATCAATTCTAACGTATTTAGTTTGAACGGTCAATACGGTATGGAGTGTAAGCTCTGACGAGTAAAGATACAGCACTTTAATTGCAATTCTACATTGTTTGTGCATGCTTTTCCCTGCCAGGGCTCCATCAGCTATGTATGTAAATACATCTCTCACAGATTCAATCCACTTTTACACTGGGCTGATAATTTATCGGCACGGTGTGTTTTTCTAGTCGGAGTGTAATAAGTTCTTCAGCTGGCATGTGTGGCATGTAAAGTGAGCCAAATCCTTATTTACAGTGCCTGTCTCACCCGTAGGCCCATGGCTTTCACTAAAGACACAGAGAGAAGCTGGGATTACACTCAAGATAAACACTATCTCGGCACACAGGCAGCCTCAGAGAGGAGCACTGAGCTCTTCTGCATTGTTCTTGAGTTAAATCAATTCCCCCAGGCATTCACTTCTCCTTTCTTACCCCACTGATCAGGCCCAGTTACAAACAGCTATCATTTGCATGAGAAAAAAACGCTGCTCGGATGGCGAGGAGGGCGCATTATCAATATTACAAAGTGTTGCAGGTAGCTCCACTGAAGTCAACAAGGAGCAGAGCTTTTCATGTCTTTGTGCATTGATTTAACGCTGCTTAAAATGAATTGCAGATCAATTGGATTACCTAGAGGCAGATTTAATGAGCTCCACACCACAGAGGATGTTGTGGTCCCCCGTCATCTCAACAGAGAGACCGATCATTCTCTGTGAAGTGCGTTCATCTAGTGACGTTCTTTGCTGCGGTCAGTGCTCGATAACTTTGTGTGAAGCAAAGGAAAAAAAAAATCACTTTGCTCCATATTTTGAGTTATCCGAAGACTGCGTGATTGTGCTTCATTTTCAAAGCTTTTCTCAAGGCTGTCTCATTCAAGCTTTTACCTCAATTTGGCTGGCAGTATTTCCACAAGCAAAATAAGCTTGACCTTTCTCTACACTCATAAAAATTAAAACTTCCTTGATGGTTCTTAGCTTGGATGTATAGCTATTGGAACAATTGTGATTTATATAGAACTGTTATATTATGTGGAGGACTTTAATTGGGTTCCCTTACGCATCTCATTTGCAAAAATGGTTATTTATAGCAGTGGTTCTAAAACTGGTTCAGGGACCCCCAGAATGGGGATACCCAACCTAACTCGCTTTGGACAGGAATAGAGCAAAATTGTGGACCACCTGGGGGGTCAATGAAGACCTGTCTGAGAACCACTGATTTAAAGAACCATCCTTTGTAAGGTTCTTTAAGGTATCAAAAGAGTTTCTTCCTCTAGGGGTCTAATCGTATATAAAGTGGGATGGCCAGGTTTTTATTTTAAACATTCAGAAGTACCCTTGATTCCACTGATCTCAGTTCTCAAATAATTACTAAATATGTTCCTGCTTGGTTGAAATGAGAACCTGTTAAGACGCCTTAGATAGGATCTGTGATCCCTATTCTAAGCCTCGCTCCAGAGAACTATTTTGGACACCTTTATTTACTTTAGTTATTTCCATGATGATGAGATTAACTCTCCCACTCCTCATGTCACGATATGTCTGTTCTCCTCCAGTCATCTTTCTCTTTCTCCTTTAATCTAGTCTTTGGCAGACTTTCCATCCCTTACTCCATCCTGTCTCCAATTCCAGCAGAAGCTTGGCGAGAAACCATGCAAACTAAGGTTCATCTTGGCGTTGGCATGTGCTTGCTTTGTTTGACAAGTGTGTTTTGAGTGTCTCTTTACTTGTCAAACTGAGATCAGGGTAAATATTTATCCTCAGCCGCTGATCCACACCTGGGATCAATAAGGCTCTTGCAATGCGCTAATCAGATTGCCTTAGGATCATGTAATTACTGTTTAATATCCCTTACCGTATACGGAGGGGGTGGTCTAGGCCCAGCTGCCAGATTCTGATTCACAACTGTGTCATCAGAGCGGTGTTTATACCAATGGGTGCTGACCACAAAATGCCGGCCACTCCTGCGGGCCAGCTGACCTCATGGGTTCATGCAGCAGCCAGTCACCTCTGTCCTGCCAGAAACTAAGGCTTTGAATTCAGATTAGATTCCTGTTTAGATTAGTGAGCAAGACTCAGTCAGGAGCAAAAAGACATTTTTGTATTGCATACACATAAATGAAGTTAGACATAAAAAGAAATGAATTCACTCTTGGAACAAGGTTTTAATTGAATTGAAGACTTGTAGCCATGGCTCAAGCACTAATAAACAACGTTCTTAAAGTGGTCACACTGGTAATGTTCACATCCTACTGGTCCAACATGATGTAGCTTAACATCCAGCCAGCTTTACAAAACTCTTCCATATAACACATGCATGCACTTGTGATGGGCACAGTTGTTTCCAAATGAAGATGAGTTTGAAAGCAGCCAGATGACTTTACACAGCATCAGACATTAAAACTTTGCATTCACTTTTCTATGTTGACAGCTGTTATAATTCAGCTAATTTATTTCAGCTATTCGTTATGACTATTGCTCTGCTTCTAACTATACAGTGTACTTTTATCAATTTCGGTATATAACAATGTCATATGAGTACTAGAAACACATACACATACATTATATTTCATAACTGTATGTAATTGCACAGGGCTATCCTACATGGCATAAGCTTTTAATACATGCTAGATTGGCTTCATAGCCAACAACACAAAAAAGAAGCAAAGTTCAAATTCTTAATGTGCTTTGGCCAAACATGCCAATTTATGTAAGTTAGCTTTGTTCTTTGTTTTTCTCCCATAGTTTCTTGCTTATCTGCCTTTATAAGCATTGTCATAGCTTTGATCCAATGATTTTCCTTACTGAAGGCACTTCATGAAGTATTGACTATATAACTGCTTCCTTGTTTGTGAACAGTTGACGTTGTGTTCGCTGAAGTCTTGTTCTTTCTCAACCCAGACAGACGTCAAGCTGACCGGGGCTCGTGACGCTCTGATGAAGTGTATTTGCCTCCTGATGAGAAGTCAAACTGAGTGGCTGCTAGGCCTGTTCTCAAAAATCATGGCTGCGAGTGCACAAATTGAAATTCAATCACACAGGAGCACTATCCATGCTCCTAAAACCACCCCCTTGTTGACTTGATTAACGTAAGTGGAATCAGTTCAACGCTTTCACATCCACATACATTTTTGTACACACACACACACACACACACACACACACACACACACACACACACACACACATATTTGCACACTCACACACACAAACAGGTCTACAACATGACAGGAGCTCATGAGTATGGGTGTGAATTCAAAGCCTAATAATTGGGCCAAGGTGTTTTGGGCTTGGTGTAGGGGCTTCTGCTCATTATTAGCCTGATTTAAATGTGTAGCGTGCATGCTAAAACCCCACGATTATGGCATGAGGGTCCATTTAAAGAGCAGCCGTGCTCTGAAGATGAAGAAACCACATCAACAGCACATGTCGTACCCTACCATTATCGTTTCGGTCCCCAATCCTATCCTGCTATTTGTTCCCATTAGAAAAAGCCTACTGGAAGGATTGCAATTCATTCGGGCCTATTGTATGGGGTAATGTACACTATTAAGTGCCAGTATATCGAAACAAACCTTTGATTAAATGTATTTGAATCACAAAGAAACAGCGAGATCTCTCCCTTGCCTTTGTTAAGGAGGCTCTCATTGTGCTACCTGCACATGCTGACTTTTATGCCTGTGGTTTCAAGAGGCCTTTTTTGTGCTTGTTCTAAGACTTCTGTACTGACCTTAGCTAAGAGTTAATCAAATCAGCTTGAATAAAAAATAACATAGGACTCCTATTAGTTTCAACATTTTAGACGTTTTATTGTTCATTAATAGTCTTTAAGGCATATAATGTTATCTTTTTGCATACATTTACTTAGAATTCATTGTTTACTTTGGAAGTACTTTGGACTTCCAGTGTTTGTTTTTCAAAGTTTTACGCTCATATTTAAATGAAAATGTTTCATCTTTGGTGCCTATATGTACATATGTATGTGTGTGTGCGTGAGCGCACGTTTGTGTGTTCGTTCTTAACTAAAATGGCTGTTAGTCTCCAATTTCGTTTATTAGATAAACCGCAGAGATCTGTGCAAATACCTCTACTTCTAAAAGAGAGCTAGAAGAATCGTCCTAAAAAAGACTGTTTTTAAAAGAAAGACATCGAACATACCAAATTCGGGAGGATTGTTCAGCCATGCCAAGAAAGGCGTGCAAATCTATGTAAGTATCACACTGTTTGCATAATAGATTAGAAATTAGCATTTTTGTTCATTTTCCATGTATGCACAGAGCCCTAGAAGAAAAACGTTCCATGCATATCAGATCAGCCTGCCTACCATTTTGTGCAGTATATTATTTGACAATCTAAAATGTGTAATTTGCATGAAATTGCTTAATTAAAACACAGTCACTGGGGGTATTAATTTCTTTGTCTGCCGGGCGGAGTGCAGAGCAGGCAGATGTAAAAGGCCTGTCAGAGAGGACTGTCAGCCAGAGAGAAAGGGGAGATTGTCCCTGTACGGGGCGTCAGGGCTGGGGAGGGCTTGGGCACGCCTGGTAAACGCAGGCCACTGCCCTGAAAAGATACAAAAGGGAGGATGGAAGCAAAGGATGGAAGCAAAGGTGGGGGTTGGGGGGGTTCTTGGCATGGTGCCAGGATATGAGCTCTGAGGGTGTGTGATAGCAGGCAGCAGACGACAAGTAGATGTGCCTGCTGTACACACTTAGAACACTGTAACACCCAAACAATTGGCAGTTGCACTCTCTCTCTCTCCTTTTTCTCTGTCTCTCATACACACACACTGGCATGTTTTTCTACAAATTAAATTTAAATATACAATGATATACAATGTATGTATACACACAATGTATGCCCACACACACATATTTATCTACATATTAAATGTAAAATTAATATATATTTAAAATGAATTGTGAGTAAAATGTTCCAGGTGATGCTCTGCTGGGGAACCTTGAGTCCATGTGGATGTTACCTTAACACGTACCAACTACCTGAACATTGTTTCAGATGAAGTACACTCCTACATGGCAACTGTATCCCCTCATGGCAGTGGCCTACTTAATGTAATTTGCACACTGCAAAAATTGTTCAGGAATATGACAGGAATATGTTTGAAGAACATGACAAGAAGTGTTGACTTGGCCTCCAAATTCCTCAGATCTCAATCCAAACAGGCATCTGTGGGATGTGCCTGAAAGACTCCTATCCATGCAGGCCCCATCTTACAACTAATAACACTTAAAGGATCTGCTGCCAACATCCCAGATATCACAGCACACTTCTCTAGACAATTCATTGGGTCAGAGCAGTTTTGGGGGACCTGAACAATATTAGGCAGCTGGTTTTAATGTTGTCAGTATATATTGAATGTCCTTTGAAGACTGGTTGACTATTAAGTCTGCTATGACAGCCTAGAAATCAGTTACTCTGCTTAAAAATTACTTGTTTGTGTGGAAATGTAACACAAGATTAAACCAATTCCATTGTAAACTGTGCAAGAATATATCCTCACAAGTCAGAGCAGGTAGATTTAGGGAACTGCTAGCATATGTATTTTATATTTGATCTAATTTACCCCATTCAAGAATAAATGGATAAAACTTCTGTTATTCACATTAGTTACTTCTACCATAAAGACTGACTTGAATTTCTAAATAATTTTTAATAGTAAGGGTAAAATATACTAGTCACTACTAAATGCTAACCAGTGCTTAATAAATTCTACTTTTATACTGAATAGGGCACTGGAACACATGGAGAAATAATATGGATGTTCGATCTCTCTTGCTTTCTATCTCTTTCTTTCTATCTATCTCTCTCTCTCTCACACACACACACACACATGCATACATGCAGGCTAAGGGTATTGGCAGAGCATGGCAGTGTCAGATGAAATCTTGCATTTACAGTTTGTGGAGTGTCACTGTAGCTTGCGTTCTGTACCCTTTTGTCTTAAATATCAAAGCCAACACAGACGCGTTAACATTTTAATAATTCCACAGCTTCATAAGGGGGAGCGTGTACAAATGGGGTGGGAAAAAGGGCGCAATGTAGTGAAGTAGCTCATATCAAAATGAAAGAGCCCCTTCCTTCCTTGCTCACTCACCCCCCCCCCCACACACACACACCCCTCCATCCCTCCCTCCTTTCATTCTCTCGCTCATTCTCTCTCTCACATCACTGACTGGTTGGTGAAGGGGTTCCAAATCACAGCCCTTGTACCATTCAGCACATACAAAAGGGCTGCGTGGGGCTGAGGCAGACAAGGCCTAATTAAAATCCTTTAGCAGACTGAGAGCGAGAGAGAGCGAGAGAGAGCGAGAGAGAGCGAGAGAGAGAGAGAATGAGAGAGAGAGAGAGAGAGAGAGAGAGAGAGAGAAATGAGTGAGAGTTGGGGTTGTAAAGGGGGCCTGTCACTAGACTGGGGCGTTGACAGCCACACACACGAACACACACACACACACACACACACACACACACACACACACACACACACGCAGCTTTTTATGACAGCTCTCCAGAGCAGCAGCCACATGCGCCATTTGCACACAGGGCCTTAATTGGGTCTTTGATGTCCCTGCAAAAAGGTGGCAGGGAGATGGAATGCTCTCATGTATCGCCTCAGATTGTTTATGAAGTACAAAAGAAGTGTTCTTCTCCTCCTTTTCTTCTGCTGCCATATCTTTTTTCCGCATGTGTATGTGGGTACATGCCTCCAAGTCAGTACAGTGTACAGCTCTTAGCAGGGTCATGGTGCCCCTGACTTATGCTTGCTAGTTAATTTTCCCTCCATAAATTCTTGGTAATATGAAGGCAGCAAGCCGCTTCCAGTGTGTGCGTGTGGGTTTGTATGTGTCTTAATGTGTGTATGCGTGTGTGTGTGCACAGAGGGGTGGAGAGGGGTGAATTCCCGCTGCCACCGCTGATCAAATGGAACAACAAGGGCAACGCCTGCTAATGCAGGGAGCTGTTTAGCTGTGGGCTTTCTTTTGAAATGATGATGATAATGGATTCAGTCCGCTCATTAATGGAGTCCGAGTGCTCGTTAAAGTGAACAAACAAGCCGGCCTGTCAGCACTGGAAATGCCAAGTGCCGGCAACTGTCTCCATTTTATCTGAGGAGACCGCGCTCTCGCCATTTACCCGCTTCACCTCTCGCTCACTCCCACACACAACCCCCGGCATCAAAGTCAGCGTTGGCACTGTACCAGCGCCACCCTCCCAGCCTTCTCCCAGCCACCAGGGTCAAGAGGTCAAGAGTCTGAAATCGATTCCCTGTACCTACTCACCACCAGCTTTACGCTCATATGCACAAGGTAAAGGTTCTCCTTTCAATTGTTTTTTATTGCTTTTTATACCTTAAAGGAGCACTTTTACATTTTTCTGCCTAATTTCTGTCTGCCTCTTCTATAGTGTACAGTCA
The DNA here is from genome assembly GCA_037577145.1 of Brachypetersius gabonensis. Lineage (NCBI taxonomy): Eukaryota > Metazoa > Chordata > Actinopteri > Characiformes > Alestidae > Brachypetersius > Brachypetersius gabonensis. The sequence goes on along the minus strand of JBBJLR010000133.1, from coordinate 21,281,730 downwards.
ATTACACCAAAGTCAGTCACTGACCACCAAACTCTAAGCCTGATTATAATCAAAGTCAAAGGGCAGTTGCTTCAGTCGACTTTATACTACAGTTGAAGCAAATGGAGATTCAACTAGAATGTTTATTAAAACCCCATTTGTCCATTATTAACCCACTAATGGCAAGGACTTCATGGCAGGTCCAAACTTTCACTGCACACTTTTAGACATTAAGAATAACTCAGATGGTTCTGTTTTCCAGCGGGCTAGCAAATAATAAGTCCTGGCTGTAATAAGTCTAGCTGTAATAAGTCTAGGATAATAATAAGCCTTTTAAGAGGGTTCATTTCTGTATTTAATTTGACATCCCCTGTTAACTTAGTATGTGACCCTGGGCATGGGCCTGAAGAGTTAACCCTTAGATTATAATAAAAGCATAGTATAATTTAACATTAATTACTTCTCACTTATATGGCATTAAAGCCAAGAACAGCTTTGCTTGATTCTTAAGTAATTTTTAGCAAAATAACAGTACTTATAAACTTCTATTGTTGATGATCTCTCAGCTTCCTGAAGTATGTATTGCTTTCAGTGATATCCTGTGCTTTTTGGCTTATGCTGATGACAGAATGAGTTAGAGAGTTCATTTCATGCAGGACTTTCAATGAAAAAAAGTTCTATTAAGAGAAAGTGCTCCCTGTACATTGGCATGTTCTTTCTCTTAAGATGAGTTTGGGGGTGGGGGTGGGGGTAGGGGTGGGGGAGTTATTGACTTGTCTTACCTTCAGTCAGATTGTGACTGAAATTCTAAAAGGAATGGAAAAGGAAAATGGCTATGGGATTGATTCTGATTTTTTTTTTCCATGCATCCTTCAATTAAACATTGGCTGAGTTAAACTGAGTCATCTAGTGCATGTCAAATGCTCCTCGATCCTCCAGTGTCTTTCAGCCCATCAAAAAGTAAAATGACAACATCTTGTCAGGAAGTTGAGAGATCAGAGGAGTGTGGTTCCACTCGGGCCTGTCATCGCCTTACAAGAGAACCAGCTTCCAACAAGCATGTAATGATATGCACACACTTCACATCGACTACTTAGGCTGAAATTCTCTGGCTTGGAATTCATTTACATCCTCTTCTTTCCCTCTTTTCAATTACCACTTTGGGCCAACACCGCAACGCAATAGCTGCTCTTTTGAGCCGCGCCTCAACGTGCGCCACGTTCTTCACACGCCCGTGAATGGCACCGGACCATATCTGCTGCGCGTCAGGCACCAAGCATGTTTAATGATTGTGTTGTGTGATTTGTAAGTTCTTTTCTTTTTCTATTTTTTTGTTCAAACATAACAAAGCATGAAGTTTCCAACAACACTCTGTTCTCCATGAAAGGAATATTTGATCATGTCCTCCTGTTTTGTAGGAGAAAGGGGGGGGGGGGAATCTCACCAATGAAGAGTCATTTCCCATTAAAGTCAAGCAAAAATTATCAGGGTTGCATTAAGAGGGTTTAAAAAAAAGAGAGAGTGAGAGATGTATCATGCATGTGGATATGCATAAACATGACCAAGGAGCTTAAGTAGAAAATGAGATCTGATGCCTTGCTGAAGAAGAGGCCCGTGCTTGGAATGCATTTAAATTTAAATATTCATATCATTATAATACTGAGGAATATGTAACGACTGTATGATATTTTATTGAGAAGGTTTTAAAAATGAATGCTGTCCCTACTCCTTAATAAAAATCCTGCCCGGGCTCTTAGTAGTCAGACTGAAGGCAGTTTCTTCTTTGGTGCTGTGCCAGTCAAGCCTGCCACAAGTCCTTGTGTACTTTTCACATGCGGCACCTACACACACACACACACACACACACACACACACACACACACACACACACACACACGCACATACACGCACACACACACACACACACACACACACACACACACACACACACACACACACACACACACACACACA
>JBBJLR010000133.1:21181084-21194410 GCA_037577145.1 Brachypetersius gabonensis | reverse complement strand
CTCTCTCTCTCTCTCTCTCTCTCTCTCTCTCTCTCTCTCTCTCTCTCTCTCTCTCCCTCTCCCTCTCTCTCTCCCTCTCCCTCTCCTTCCCATCAGGGGAGCTGGAGATTATAGATTGAGGACAGCAGTGGCAAAGATGACTGACAGTCGATCCGTCCGCTGATGATGAGGTGCGCGTGTCCAAGGAAAAGCAGACATGATGGAGGTTTGAACAGGACCAGCTCTAATTTCTGCTCGGTGTAATTATGATTAATGATGAGCCAGGGCAATCACCAGGCAACGCAGTTCTCCATAGTCACCTTCAAAGAGCGTGTTTGCTCAACAGAGGAATCCGTGCCGCATCCCAATTAACCTCCTCCACTGACGCTGGCTGACAACACCATGCCCCCCCCGCCCCCGCCTTATATTAAAACTTTGATTCCGTGCCTTTGATTCTATTAGTGCGTTACCACTTACCTCTGCGCTAATGTTGGTGCATCTTTGTTAATTTGGCCTGTGTTATACAGGCTATATTACGCCTCTGACCACTTTCGTCCCTGTGATTGTTTGGAGCGGAGGATGTCTCAACTTAATTCCAATTACGTGTGGTGAAGGCTCTGGTGTGAGTTATCCTCTGGACCCAATTAAAGCTGCTTTCCACCTGAGAGAGACTCCTCACGAATAACCATAACAAACAGAGAACTCTCGCACGGGCCTATGAAAAATGCATCCCCTGCTTCTCTGAGGTGTAGCCTGTGTCAAGAGCGATACTAGATATGTGTGGTTTAAAGATTGTTCTTTAGTTCCCCAAAGATCAGTCACCACAGACTGAGTGAAAGTTAAATTTGATTTTTTTTTTATTCTAAAACTTTAAGGCTCGGGCCTCTTCATTTGTATGTTCATTGACATGTTGTCTCAGCGTCTGGCCGGTTTCTGCCTGTCAGACTGAAACAGTCCATTCTATGGCTTTGTTTGAAACTGCATACTCAGTACTGAATATTTCTCTGGTATAGACTATATACTGTATGCTGCTCTGTATCAATAGTTAATGGTAAAATGTCCAGTATAAGATAATAGGACTGTACAATAGGACTGAGTGGTGTGACAAGACAGTAGGCAGTATATCAAGACGAAGCATAAAAATCAAGAAATAAATGGCCAGAACAGCTTGTCACCCAGGGATCTTTACTAAACTAGTAAAATTAACGTTGGACAAGATCAGTACATGAGTAGTATGCAATATTTTTCAGTCGAACACAGTAGTGTCCCACACAGTTTTATAGTTCCCCTATTCAAAAATGTTTTAACAATTCCAATTTGAATTTATCATGACTGTGATGTCAGAACCTGAACATAATTAAGTATAACCATTAATTCAGCCTTCAGCAGCTCAGTCCATGTTACTGCAAATGTGTTATAACTACTTCTGTCGCTTTAGAGCTGTGCAAAAAGATAAAAAAAAAGAAAAATATTAGCCACGTGGATTTTTTTTTCTATACTTCATTTCTTTGCTTTTTCATCCTTCATTCCCTCTTTCCATTAGTGGCATCATCACTAACATCCACCTCCAGGTGTCTTTCCCACTTTTCTTCTTTCTCTGTCTCTCGTGCCTGTTTCTTCTCAATCTTCTTTCTACCTCTCTCCATCACTCACGCTGGTGTTTCCTCGTCAGTATATTTGTCTCTTTCTGCCTGTCCATCTGACTCTCTTCCTCCCCCCTAGCCTCCGCTTGCCTTTCTCACTCGCTCTCTGTGTTAGGGGTAGTAGTAGTTAGCTGAAGCGCTCCTCCGACTGTGGCCTGTGTTGTGTGTGTCTCATTACCTCTCAGCCCATCTGACAAAACACGCACGTCTGCTGGCCTCTCCTCCATGTCAGCTGCGTTTACCCTGCCTTTGAACGCCTGGCCCTGCATGTTTTATTGATTGCTTTGTTGGTTGATGCCGGACTCCCCCCACAATGGCCTGCGATGGGCTCATGTATTAAAAATGAGCATGCGATGGGTCCGGCCGGGATGAAAGGTGTTCCGAGCCTTTTCTACGTTTTTCTGATGCAGCAGGAGACGAGACTTTATACACCTGCATTAATTAAACACAGCATTTTCATGAGTGTGTTGACTAAAAAAGTGGGCAAAACACTTGCACAGTGGGATTTGCACAGGATTTTCATTATCCTGTTTAACATGTAAGGTAAATATTTCCAGCCTTGAACAAGTATACAGAGGCATTTCAGAATCAGAATAAAAAAACTTTATTGAGCCCGCAGGAAATTGCTTAACACATCCTTAAGGCCCATGGTGCACTAAAAACACATGACCAGTGTTTACTGGAAAACACAAATTGAGTGACAGATGTAGACCGCATGCAGTGCACTATGGTTGCTCCATGTACAGAAGCTTGTTTGAAATCCCAGTTAGCATCTGGGTTGTAATTGCTTTTCGTACACATGCACCCCATGAGAAGAAGAGTAAAGATGGTCAGATCGTCATATATATATATATATATGAGTGAGCTTGTGGAGTGTGTGTGTGTGTATGTGTGTTGGGGATGAGTGTCTGGATGTGTGTGAGTGTGTATCCGTGCATGTTGCACCTTGAAAACCAAAAGTGAAACTAAATCAAGTGGCCAAAGTGGTAGAGCAGCACCTGAGAAGAAAGAAGGTTGTCTGCAACAGGCAGAGCAGCTGGTGGAGCAGAGATAACAGCAAAAATAGCAAAAACAAAAAAGTAAAAACTGGAACAGTATAGAATAGTAAAGTAACTTTCAGCATAGTAAAGTAAACCTTTAATGTCATCCCAGCCATATACATATAGTACACAGTGAAACGAAATATCATCCACCTGGACCATAGGTGCAACATAGAACACAACAATACAGCATAGCTAAGATTTGTAAGATTTGTATCATTTCTATTGGTCCATGTATTTTAAAATGCTGAAATACACGCTGTAAAAGTCATCTGACGAATTATGTGAAAAACAAAACAAAAAATGCAGAAGTTTTGTTTTGGCAGCAAAACATTCTTTATTCTCTCATGAAATTATTGTTTCTAAGATGTGTGGTGACAAAATACCCTCTGAACAAATCTGTTGGTGTCAAAGAGCAGACGAATGTTGCCTTTTGAGTGTGTGGAGCTGAACCGCAGTCCCCTGTTTCACACTGTACATGAACAAACACCATCTAATCGAGAGATTCAGGCACCAGAAAGACAGGTCTAGTGGAGTAAAACAGTAAAATAAGTGAAGTAACATTAATTAGTTCTAGAGAGAAGTGAGTGGAATATATTTCTGTGAAGTTGTAATTACATGCTTAGTTTAACCTTTTGACTCACTTCTATTTGTTATGGGGGAGACAGAAACATGCAGACGTGTCAGGACCTGCATTAACACCCCATATTTTAGAGCTTCCACAAGCTGCAAAGTGTTATAAAGCATCTTCAGTTGATGGGGCTCTGGCTTGTTGTCAGCATGGCTTTAGCACATCTGCTCCCCGCGGCATTCTCTGCAACTCTTTTGTTAATTCGAATAACGCCTCGGCTGAAATTGTTACATGATACTTCTTGATATTCGCCTTAGCCTGTATTTTCCACCCTCCTCCCCAAGTCATATCACAGCCTGTTTGTTTAAGAGTGCTGTAATTGTTGGGACAATGTTTAAGTGAGACGTCAGCACTAAACAGATGTTCGCGGTTATAGCTGACAATTACGCACCCAGGAATCTCTGGAAGGAAAAAAATAATAGCCGCTGTTTATTTGAACAAAACCATTACATGTACTTCCATCTCACTGGCTGGGCTGGGATTTATTTGAGATCCGGGACCGTTTTGCTGATACAAGACTTGCTCTCAAGGCCCAGGGAGCCATAATCTCGCCCTCCTGTAGACTAAACACAAAATTAAAAAAGCACTCTCGCCATCTATCTCTCTCTCAGCCTCTTCTTCTCTTTTTCTTCTTCTTTTTTTTAAGAGCCTGGCAGAAGTGCACACCAGCAACTCTGAGAGATAAAAGTGGCAGCGGTAGCAGCCAGGGAGGATAAGAGCAAATACATTTTTTGCATATGTTATGGAGCTTGATTAACAGCGGTGCCCACATAAAAAAGGGAAAAAACTAATTATTTTATTGAGTCAGGAGACGGGATCTCCCCCAGGAGGATTTGGCATTAGCTTTAGAACGGAGGCCGCTTTGACAGAGGGATGAGCCCCAGGTATGGGTGGTCTCAGCACATGTGTATCAATAAGGAGCTTACTGGCAGAACTGGAAAAAGGAGGGAATACAATACCCCAGCAATTTGATTTTAAGCCCCTGGGGTCAATCCGCTGAACCCTCTTTTTCTCCCTCCGCATCCGAGCTTCACTCGTTTTTTTATCAGAGTACTTCCTGTTTCTCCATTCCACGTGAATAAAGATTGCTTACAAATGAGTATCTTCCAGGACGTCTTCAACTGAGTGAAGTTCATCAGAAACACCTTGTCTCTCCATGTCAACTCTATAGTCAGAAATGAAGTGGCAGACACTTTTTTTGCTGTCCTGAAACTGCAAACGTAGCTTTCATCTGTGATCCATGAATATCCTCTTCAATGCACATGCGCACAGCTTATCGATCGGATGATCAGGGGCCGTGTCAAGTCACCGAGAGGGAACAGTCAAGTCACCTATAAAATGTGTGTAGGAGATTGGAAATGGACAAAAAGTGGAAACACGGAAAAAAACATGGAGAAACAAATGCAGAGCAAAAGACACAGCAGGCTCATAAACATTCTCCAAGACACCAAAGCTCAGGTCAGTGACCAATAATTCGCTTGTTAAGAGCGAATTCCTGCCCCCATATAGTGTAGCACTAAAGCGCCGGCCTCTGAATCAGAAGATCTTTTTTTACTCAAACACTTTTTCTCTATAAAACAAATGTTTGGGTGTCTGGAAATACTTGCTTCATAGCATCCAAACCATCATAATTCACTATTTTTGCAGAAATTCATGTAGTTTGTGTGTCTTACATGTGTCAAAATGCCCTTAATGCCCATTAATTGTCATAAATGCCATAAACCTTTGACTATTTTGCAACCTCTCTTTATTTTTAGAATTAAACAGTTTTGCAATGTTTTTACAATTAAACAATTATGCAGTTTTTAAAGATTGAAACTTCTATTCTGAATGTGGTGGCTAACAAGATGAAACACTTCTTATAACTTAAACACAAGCTGCTGTACAAATATTGATATGCATTAGTTATTATGACATCATCAAAAATAAAAAAGGACCAATTTTCAGTGTAGTTTTCCTATATGGACTATTTATTTTAAAATGTTCTTCATCAACTTCTTAATCCCCCAAAAAATCCAGCTCCCAGGAAAAATCAGTTTTCCATTATATGGGCCCTTTAAAGAAACCTTGGTCTTGGTTACATTTATCCAGCTTAACAATCCATATCTGAAGCTGCGGCTCTCTGACAACAAATTGCCCCCCTGTGCAGGTCTCTGTCTCCAAATGCTAAGGTTCGCCTTTAATTGTGACGCGAGGGGGGATAGTGCAGCGGTTATAGACAAAATAGCGACGCACATGTCACAGGACGTGTTGTGAATAGTTCACTTAATACCACTGTATACACAGTGGACGGAGAGCGGCCACCTTTGCACCGCTCTCTGCAAATCTCTGAATAACAATCTGACATAAATTCTGCACATATAAAATTAGTAAATGCCACTGTAGCCATAGTTAAATATCACACGGCTCCCTGGGGAGGCCCTTGCAAGTTACCTTGGCCTATTTTGCACAAAAAAAAAGAGGTGGAAAAAAGAAAAGAATGAGGAGGGGTGAAAAAGAAAAGGGGGAAGGAGGAATACAGCTGTATGCAGGTAAAGAAAGGTGCGGGTGTAGGAACAGGGAAGAGTGTTGAATTTTGAATAAGCCCTCCTCTTTTCAGGACTCAGTACTTAAACTCTCAAATAAAAGGCGGCATATAGGAAAGCCCTCATCGGGCTTCTCCTATGGCTCATTAGGGGTTAAGTGTGGCCTAATCTTTTCTCTAATAAAGTTGCTTTGAACTGAGGAAAGGGGGCGGGATGGGGGCTGGGGTTCTTCACACAGACCACTTTGTAAATGAGCTCAACCCAAAGCCCTGTGTGTGGGTGAGGGTGTGGGTGTGTGTGGCTGTCGCTTTGAACTGCAGTCAGGTTTAAAGAAATACACTCTGGAGTTTGTTCTCACAAATCTGGAATCCATCTCCATCCTCCGTTAAGCTTGAGCAGCGCTGCCGCCAGCTAGGCCTACGTGGGAGAATTTTTCCCTTTTTTTCCTCCTCCTCCATACCCGCCTGTTGCAGGACTGGCACGGTGCCAGGCACGGACGGGAGGGAAGCCCCTCATTAATTTGCCCGCAGATTGCTGTTAACTTCTCTCGCTCGGGTGAGAGGTGTTTACAACAGTTTAGCGGCGAACTGTCACCGGCTGAGGCCTTAATGTAGCGCTGTGTCACAGCACGGGGACGGCCTTGTTTGTTTTTTGCGCTGTAGGCATTTCGTCTTAATAGGCATCGCTGGGCCCCAGCCAGTATCACCAGCCAAAAAGCAACAGGTTCAATCCACCCTGTCCAAAAAGAGAGAGAGAAAAAGAGAGAGGTGCCTGTAGGCAGCTATGCACTTTACCAACACATCACAATATGGTTGTGATTCGCAGTGCAAATGTTATTGTAATGGGGTGTGTGTGTGTGTGTGTGTGTGTGTGTGTGTGTGTGTGTGTGTGTGTGTGTGTGTGTGTGTGTGTGTGCGCATATGTGTGTCGTGTGTTTTCCATCCACTCCCTTCGTTTTTTTCCCTCTGAGGGTAAAGGGATAGAATGTGCTGGAAGGGGTCTAGACTTTTTCTCCAAACGGATCATGTTAAATTACCCAAAACCATTTAACGTCCAACACACAAATGGCGTTTTTAACATATGGAACTCTTTATTTAATGTTTTCCTTGTTGATATACAGAATCTATAACAAATGGTAATGACTTGCAGCTGCTGAGGAGATGTGGCGTGGTGTCAGAGGTTTTCTCCACAGCCTGATGGCGAAGATGATGAAGTACTGCATTTTTTTTTATGTATTTCTGATTGGGCTTTTGGTTTGACTGATCCTACCCACTAAGGAGTCATGAAAATATAATTGAAAGGCTTACTAAAAGAGCACGTTATCGAAATACATTACTCATCAACCTGATATATGGGAATATTTCTGCGCGTAGGTTATTTTTGAGGCAATCTCAAACATTTCTTAGTTTTTTGTCCACTTCGTCTGCATGTGACTTCACAGAAATGGAAGCACATGAAGGATGTATGAGGAGAGGGTGGAAAACCTTAAATGAAATCTTCAAACAAACATGCCCAGTGGTGAAAATTTCACTTCCTTTACATTTGTATGTATTACCTGGAGGAGCACACGCACCTTATTCAGCATTTCCATGAGTGCGGGGACCCCCCTAGCTCTTGCACATTGCGGCCCTGGTTAACTCACCATAGCGTGTTTCAGTCTGTCATCAAATTGACTTGATGTAGCATAGCGTGGCAGGGAGAATGTTGATTTTCAGAGACCTCAGGCCTTGATTATAGCTATCCGACTGTGACCAAAGCAAATCATAACAATAATCGCACACTCGCCAGTCCCGGGGGGGCGTGATATGAATGCTCAGTCAGTACCTTAATAACTGATGTATGCGCTTCCATGTTTCCACCAACAAATCGGTGCTGATTGATATGAACAGGCATCATCTGGTAAACCCAGGCTGTGCCAGTCAACACTAAGTGGGACTGACATTTGAGAGAAGGACCAAAAAAATGCAGATTGTTCAGTCACTTCTGGCAAAGTGGCCTGTTAACGGAACATAGAGAATACTTTGAGTGTGTACAGAGAAAATACAGAGAGGTGGGCCATGAAAAGCAGACAGAAGGTGTTATACTGTAAATGTCCCCTTTAATGTTATTACAGTCGGGTAAATATCAGGTTTGGGATTAAACTAAGACTAGCATTTTGGGGTTCAGGGTTGATTTTACACTTTCAAAAATACAGTTTTCTAAATGGTTCTTAGCCTGTTCTTGGTAAAATCATCTAATGGCGGTTCTAATGGTATAGAACATTTACAGTATGTGGGGCTTATTCAAAAGGCCCAAATACTTCATTTGTCTTGTATTGCGTCCAAGACGTTTAGGTTTGAAAAGTTTTCTAACCTTGACCGTTTTCTAACCTCCCTTTATCATTTAGAATAAATCATGCTGCTGTTGTTCCTGTGCCGTTAAGACTGTTCTATATTAATGATTATTCTTATTGGCTGAGTTGCTTTGTGCCTCATTCAGTCAGTAAAAATATATTCCTTATAACACCAGTGTGAGAAGGGGAAACTAAACTGCTATTTTATATTAAATTCCATAGAAAAACTATATGGACTGGTGAGTAAATTGTATGTCTAGAAACGTTTAACATTTACATACAGCATTAAACTCTTTTGTTAAAAAAAGTGCTCTGTGTCAATTAAACTTATTACATTCACAAACATGGTTCGTTAAAAAACCATCTGTTTAAAAGGTTCAAAGGAGTTTAAAGGAGATTTAAAAGTGGCATCTACAGCATCATTTGAGCCCTTTTTCTTGAGCTCTTCTGTCCTGAGTGCACTTTATTTTTATTGTCATTTAACAAAATGAGCTGATTTTAGTACCGTTGAAAGATGCAGAAATATATTGTATTAAATAATGCATTGATTTGACAAGTTAGCAGTTTATGTCAGTTGTTCCCATACTTATTATTTAAAAATCCTTGATGATTGTGTGATTTGAGGTTTTATTTATCTCCTCAGCAAAAATATCAGTCCTCCAATGAAGAATGATCGCAAGGGGCTCTGGGCTGTCAGTGTAGGCTGTACCTGTCTAACTGATTATCCAGCTATTACTCACACATGTTTGCTTGACAGCCTCTATCGATAAAGATAATCTTTGATCAAACAGTGTGTATCGAACCTGACACTAGGCTGTGCTGAATCCCGAGTAAACAACAGCTTCCTCCAGCTTCACTGGCAGTGATATCTCCTCTGGTATCCATTTCGAAGCTGTTTTCTGAGCCTTTCACTCTTTGACAGCTTCATATGGGACTGTTTTTCTCTGTTGAAGAGCTTTAAAGAATCATGAAGGCTGACAGTGGTGGAGGATGCTGTGTTTGGAGTCCATATTGGTATTGTCAGCTCTTTGTGTATTCAGATATTTACTCTGTTTTCATTCCATTCACTCTCAGCCTTCAGAATTCTCTTTCACAAAGCGCATGAGATGAATGTTGCAGGCCTGATTTTGTTTTAACAAGGGGTGCCTTGTTGTTGCAAAGGCAATATTTTGGTAAAGGGTGGCGTGGGCTGAGCCAGGGTTGTTCACAAATGTTTGTTTGTCGCCCTGCAGAGATTGGCAGCAACTTGGGAGAGTGCTTTGAATAATACAACAAATTACGAGCGTTTTTTGTCCTTTGGCAAGCATGCTCTCAATTAAATATCCATTATTCACAGTAACATCTTGTTGGCATAAGAGAAACAGTTTTGTTTACTAAACATGTGAATGTGGAGATGAAAGTGTGGCGCTGCATAATTCATACGTGCCGTGTTTGCGCGGGTAAAGCCTGGCAATGCAAAAATGTTGTGGTGTCAGGCTTCTTCCCCACACATTAAAAATAAACCAGTGTAACGCAGTAAAGCTTCCCGTATTGTTATCATTTATTCAGCCGCTCCGACATTAATATTGCACGTGGCTCTGCCCTGCGAGGCTGTTTTTCCTTGTGACTGGAGTCATGGTCGGGAAAAAGCGGCCAAGCCAGTCTGCCTCCGAAAATGAATCCTTATTATAATGACGGCATTGGGCACCTAGATTAGCCCAGGTGAGGGCTCCCCTTGCATCCCCACCCCCTTTGCTGCCCTTCAGGGCATCTCAGCACGCCGTTTAATCCAAATGCCAATTTGGCGTGGGTTTGTTTGGAACGGGGGGATGTGGTGTGCACACGTGCCAAGGGGAGGCGCTCCTCCCAGCTTGGTGCGTCTCTAATTGGGGTGCAGGGAGCGACCGGGGCTGCCGGGGTGTCAGTCAGTGTTTAGGATGCCCCCGGGCACTCCTCTCCTATGGGTATCAAAGTGCTCTAATTAAATGCGGGGTTCACAGCACGGCCCTCCACATCACAGGTCGAGAGAGACCGGCCTGTGTCCTCCTGCCTTTGACTAGCCACAGCCTCCGCTAATTACCCATTGTCCAATTGACTTGCCACTCGTACATAGCACTGACCTACCCCCCAATCCACGCCATCCCACCCCCACATATGCTCTGACACTTTCCTGTCCAACCCCCTCCTTGCTATCTATTTTTATTTTCTCCCTTTTCTGCTCCCGTCTTTGCCCAGCCAGCCTAATTAATCTTATGGAGATCTCCCCCAGCCAGGTTGCTGCGTGCTTGGCCCCTTGTTTATAATTTGATTTGGGAATGATAAAAGTGCGCGTGGCTGTGAAAGAACAGTGTCATTTCCCCAGCGCTGGGGATATGAGCAGGGGCCATCAATCTTCCCCCACGTGCCCAGCAAACTGATATCCCAGAAAATTAACTTCAATTAATAACACAAATCCCCCGGTGCAGCAATGGAGGCTAGCGTCGCTTTGAAGGAGAACCTTCAAAGATGCCTCTCCGCTCCCTTTCATAACCGGGCCCGGGTTCGCGCCTTTTGTTTTTCAGGCAGCATGGGAAATATTTGCTGCATCCACACAAATATTCCCTCATCAACAGGAAAAATTGATTATAGTCTCCCGGCTGAATGCTAAGTAGCATGGCAGATCTTAACAAGGCTTTCAGGACACTCATTAATTCGCGCTACTAATACCTTGTCCTTCAGCGCCTCGAAGCAGCTCTGCTATTGTTTGTTTGTAATGTGGAGGACTCTCTCTGGACAGGTTCATTGCAAGTATTTTCTCTTCAGAGAGCTCAGTGTGTCTTCACGCCTTTACATCACCATTTAGGTTTTATTCCTATGACATTTGCAAGTCATTCTGCTAGTCTTGAGACAGAGTGAACATAGTGGCAATGAGAATACTTTTGCCCATAAGCCTTATTCATGCAGTGGCCATTCTTACTATTACATCATTCACATGGGGTAGACAAGGCAGTTAACCAGTCATTGACAAATGTATTTTTTCAGACCAATTTGTCCATTTTTCAATAAATACTTTTTAAGTAATTTAAATTGTAGTCCACAATTTCTGTTTCTTTGCATAGTTTATGAAGCTTACTGGAAATGTGCACAGTATCTTCTCTGTAGGGGATGTTCACTCTACTTTCGAATAATCAACAAATTGTGTACTGTGACCAAGGGGCCAAAATGTGTAATTTGGGCCCCTAAAATTTGGCATATGTTTACCTCTATAGACTGTAAATCTGTTGCTGTAGAAAGCAGCCTGTCAGTTAATGAATCCTGGCTTGTTTGGTTTAATAAGTCTTATTAATGAGTCTCTTTATGAGAGTATCATGAAAATAAAATGTATCCAAATACCCTCTGGTGTCTAATTTGTAGTATTTCAATCTGCACAGTTTAACCGAGAGAACATTTTCATCCAATGAAGTTAACATTTTGGAGTTTTTTTTTTTATTTTACAGAAGCATCTATGTCACTGTGTATTAGTGTGTTGTTGTGTATGCCCCTGACCTACTGGACCCCGCTTGTCAGAACACAGGCTTCAGCACGGTCTTGCACCTTAGGAGGTGGCAGCTCATCTCAATTATAGTCCATTCTCCCTGTAGACTGCACTCAAGTGCTTATGCGAGCCAAGCAGTCCATGTCAACAACCAGGCATGAAGCACACATGCACTCTCTCGCAACAGGCATGAAAATGAAATCTAGATGGTGAGCTTTTGAAGGGTCAGTCAGTCCCTGCCTTTTAACATCATCTGAGCATTTTTCCATCTCTTTCTGAAGGTCTAACTATGAGGTAAAGTACACAGTGCCGAGCGTTTACAGCAACTTAAGCTGCATTAATAATGAATGATGACAGTTCTTTATACTCCTGCAACACAATAATGCCTTTATTAAGACGCCTCAAGAGCTGGTGTGTCAAAAACCATTGCACACCTACAGCTCAGTCAATGGGAATATTGTGTTTGTAAGTCTGTAATGGTGTGTGTGTGTGTGTGTGTGTGTGTGTGTGTGTGGGTGGTTGTGTGTCTGTAAGAGAGAGAGTTCACTGTGTGTGTATATGCCATGAGAAACCTGTGTTTCTTGCCTCCATACCCTGCCTCAGGCACTGGCTCCATTGGGATGATTTATATGCAATAGTGGGCTTCTGCTTATTGATCACTGCTAATGTCTCAATGATCTCTTCATGATGCCTCTTTCTCTCTCCTGCTCTCTCTGTTCTGCTCTCTCTCTGTCTCTCTGTCTGTCTGTCTGTCTCTCTCTCTCGCTCTCCCTCCAGTGGGGATATTACACCACAGCTGCCTCCTTCATGTTACAGTCTGAGTTACAGCTGCTCATTAATTAGCCTCCATGCTAATGAAGAGGGAGCGTCTGGCTATGGCTCGCTACGCAGGCCCTTGCTGCTGTTGTATGGCCTTTGCTGGGAGGAAATTAGGATGCATGGTCTGTGTCTTTGTACACATACTATTCTTTTCCTTTAGTCGAGAAGAGGACGCTTCGGCACTATGGCAAGAACAAAGCAGGAGGGCAACTGGTGGTTTAGTGGTTAAGGCATTCGCCCTGTGATCAGGAAGTTGCAGGTTCGATTCCCAAGACCACTAGGCACCTCTGAGGTACCCTGAGCAAAGGTTCTGTCCCCACACATACTGCTCCTTGGGCGCTGTGTTCGTAGCTGCCCCCTGCTTCACTTGGTGAATGGGTTAAATACAGAGCATGTATTTCATGCTGTTCACACTGTGTGCTGTGGTGTGTTCATGTATGACCAGATTGTCACTTTCACTTTATTCTTGCTCTATGCAGTATTTCAATATTTAGCTCCTGGACTTTTAAGATAAGATAAGCCTTTTTTTCTGTAACAGCAGAAAGTGGACAGTACAAAATGAAGAGCCATACAACATAAATATAGACATATGTGTAGTATATATATATATATATATATATATATATATATATATATGTATGTTAGTGGTGGGCCGTTATTGGCTTTAACGTGCTGCGTTAATGTGAGGCTCTTATCAGGCGATAAAAAAAATATCGCCATTAATCTACTCACAAAGTTGGGTTGGGAGATGGGTCTAAACTAGCGGCTGCTAGCCAAGCGTGTTTGACTCGTTACTCTCAGCCACAGAGCGGGTCCAAATATAAAACAGTTACGGGGAGCAGGGTCTGTTCTTTCCTCCCTTGG
>JBBJLR010000133.1:21160463-21173084 GCA_037577145.1 Brachypetersius gabonensis | reverse complement strand
CACACACACGCACACACACACACACACACACACACACACACACACACACACACACACACACACACACACACACTCGGATTAAACTTTCATTCGGCTTATTTTATTTGCCTGATTTCCCCCCAGCGCTTGGCTCCGTTATAGCAGCCCATGGCTCCAGACCTGTCGCTCTCATTTTGAATTACAAATCAATCACAGGTCTCGTCCGCCGCTCTGCCAAGGTCACTCAGATTAGCAGAGGTTACAGCTAGAGAGTGGCGGCCGGAGCGGCGGATTAGCATAGTCCCGCGCAGGGGCCTGAATTAAACAGAGACAGAGGCCTCAGCACTGTTCTCCATTTGAATACGGAGGCACAGATAGGCAGGGCTGAGGGATCAAACAGTGAAACGGTGAAGCGGTGCAGTTAAACGGGCCCAGGCCCCAGTGGAATGGTTCTGCTCCACAAGGCCCCCACAGGCCCCCTCTTACCACTTTTAACGAGATAAGCACCTCACCCTTTTCACACAGCCCTCACACTATAGATATTAGACAAAGGAACGGCATAGAAAAGTAGATCTTTAATGTGCTTTACTGGTGTGCTCATAAGGTTTCTAAATGCTTCATGATTTTGCCTCGACTAGTATAGAACATTAAAATGATGAGGAGTTTCTTTAAACTTATCAATCATACCATTTCTCAGGGAACCGAAAGTGGGTGCCTCTCCTAAAGAACCCTTGAAAAACCCTCTTTTTAAGGGTTTACCTGTATGGTATCCTATTGAAAGTTGTGTGCATTGAAATAAAGACAAAAACTTAACAAAGTAATGCAGTAATACAATTCGTTGTTTTAAAATAGACTTTTGACCATTTAATTTATTGACTATTCAGTGTTATTTCTTTGTTTCCTTTTAAGTATTGGATCATTGCTATGTCCGATTCATAGTTTTAATAGTTTGGATAGCTCATATTACATCAAATTAAATTTGAAAGTAATTTCGATACTATAAATATGTCAATATACTTAATATATCCCAATGGCTCAAAAAATATATACTCTATTAGTAACAACCACATATTTGAGTGTTATAAGAAATAGCTTCATCATTTGGGTAAAATTATATGGTTAAAAGGTCAGGCACTGTTTTCTTACAGGAAGAAAATCAGGGTTTCAGATGTCCTTAAATGCACTATTTGTAGAAGCTACCCCATAATTATTGTGCATTTTAGGCTTATTAAATAATTTCCAGTTTTAAATGTTACATTCTTGCACTGTGTTGAAGTTAAAATAGCGAATACGTATTCCTGCAGAGCACTGAGTATGGGAAGAGCTAGTGAGTGTTTCTGATTCGACACTGGTTAACCGTATAAAAAGTGAATGCCACTAAGCCTGTGTCCATTCATTACAACCTTTCAAATATATGTATAGCCATAAATTAATATGCACTCATGCATATGCACGGCTGAGCTGGAGCCGCGAGTGTCCTCTGCCTGTGATTTCATTTTCAGGATGAAGGTTTTGCTGAAGATCACTTCTGAATTAGCATTAAAGAAACCTGCCGGCTAGATGACAGCATACTGCTTCCCCCATACCCCACCGCTGAGTGTGTGTGTGTGTGTGTGTGTGTGTGTGTGTGTGTGTGTGTGTGTGTGTGTGTGTGTGTGTGTGTGTGTGTGTGGAGCGCTGTGGATTCACTTTGTCCTAATAACACACTCTTCTCTCCTCAGCCACATTTGTCCTCTCACATCCTGTCCCGCTCTGCGCTCAGGGTGATTTAAAACACACTTCGCTCTGCCTTGGCTTTATTGTGGCCCGAGACACCTTTTGCAATCCCCCACCCCACCCCCCTCCGTCTCCCCATCTGTAGCACATCTGGAAGTGTGCACTCCAATAATTGGAAGTCAATTTGTTTGAAGTTATGTTTTTGGCATCTGGTTCGATTCAATCGAACTGTCTGGAAATCGCATCGAGGACTTTTATAGTGCAGGGCCCAGCTGGAGGGTTTTCATCTCTTTGTATTTCGTTGTTAATACGCGGTTCTCCACCCGCTGATGTGGGCGTTGGTGAAGTGCATCTGGGGTGCGCCCCCTATAAACACAGAATAGACCTGGAACCCCAAAGGACTCTGGGATGGCTGGGCATGGTGTGGCCAGGTAACAGACATGAACCAGGGTCATGACACACACTCTCACTCCTGCAAACAGTGGTTCCTCAGGGCAAGAACCACAGAAGTAACATATTTGGAACCTTTAAAGAACCTTTTAATAGTTGTTTGGTTAACAATCTCAGTATAAATGGAGAAAAGTGGCCTTTTTGGAAACTTTACTGCGAAAAAGCACAGAAGATTCAGGTTCCATCCATACTAACGCGCTTGAAATGGCTTAGGAACTGAGATGGTTTGGTTTGTGTGTTGGCTTTTGCTACAAAAAGATAAAGTTTTTGTGTGTGTTTGTGTGTGTGTGCAGTAACAGCACACTGGAGCTCACAGTGCAGCCCCCCTAAAATCTTTACTGCACCCCTCATATGGATGCTGCCACAATCACACCCAAGCCTCACAGGAGGATATCATTTTTTATAACACTCTTCGCCAGTTAGTGACCTTCGATCTATTCTTTTTTTTAAAGCTTTTCATTCCAGGACAAGTCGACCAATAGAAATAAAAACTTGTTACGTTAATACATTTTTTTCTCTTCGCTTGTTAAGCTACCATTTCAGAGATCTGAGATTTTGTCACAATATGCTGATGCAAAATTCACAGTAATTTGGAATAACGCATGGAATTTCATAGGATGGGATAGTTTCCCCATCAGCTCCTTTCTCTATTATCAGACCCTGACATAAGCTGGTAATAAATGGCAGCTGTTTCATTATGCAAAGTCAGCTAAAACCAGTTGGCAATGGAAGGCCAAATCACATGATGACCCCCCCCCCCCCCTCCCCCATATGGTGTACATGAAGTCTATAAATATCAAAATATTTAGTACAGAAACCTACATGTTTTCTTAAAGGATGGAATGTATGTAGTTTGCAATGATTTTTGGACACATTTAAGTTCCAGAATTCCTTGCAATCTCTACAAATGTAAATCTGGAAAAGCATTGGTTCAAAATCTACAACATTAACATGAAAAAAAAAAGCTCCACTGTATGTGTGTGTATGTTTACAAACTTCAATAATGCTTCCCAAAATAACACCTAGTTTCTCTGTGGTACCATCACAACTTTCACATTTTTAATGATGTTTTAACAAAGAAACTGATCATTACCCTGTGCGAACACTTCATATTAAATTAAGTGATCCACAATGGAGGATGGAGGGGTGGAGGTAGCTCAGTGGATGGGATACTAGCCTCCAGATCAAGAGGTCGTGGGTTCGAATCCTACCTTCAGCACCACCACTGGGTCCCTGAGCAAGACCCTTAACCCCAAGTTGCTCCAGGGAGACTGTCCCCTGTAGGTAGGGAATGAAAGTCGCTTTGGATAAAAGCGTCTGATAAATGCCGTAAATGTAACAATACTCTGAATAAAATTTTTGCAACATTTGCCTATGTTCAATTAAAAAAATTCAAAAACAGCAAGTCACTATAAATTGATAAAAATGAACTGGAAACAAATCCTGGCATAGAATCACCTGTGCAAGAAATAGCTGGAGTCAGTTTTAACCAGATTAAGGCTACAGAAGGCTTTAATTGTGACGAGACTTCTCTGCTGCGGCCTCTTTTGGTGTTTGTATTCAGCTTCTTTGTGGTGACCTGGTAGAACACATGATATTTTCACACTGTGAGAACAACTGGCTGGTCACCCACACTAAAAATACCCTTCTATCAATCAAAATAAATGTGTGTTTTTAAATCCAGTTTTTGAATTGGAAGCTTTGTGAAAATGTACCTTGAGTAATATATATGAGACATGCATTTGCATACTCAAAAAAGAGCGTAAAGCTAGTCGTTGGAAGATGTTAGAATGGAAATGTTCATTTCATTGTCATGATACACTCCAGAGAGAGGACTTTACAGAACAGATTGATGAAATTGCATTGTTCTATTGTTTAATCAGGAAAACACTAGGCACTGTCATTATAAAACATTTTTTCAGTATCTTTTATTCATTGAAGACAGTACATTTTGCAAAAATGAGATTTAAATGGGTATGAACTGATGAACACAATGAAATATGTATATCTCTACTGAGTTTGCCTCTTTAAGAGTAGATGTTTGAGATCGTTGGTAGGACAAAAATCACAATTTCTGCTTAAAGGATATTCTGGAAAGACTTGCTCTTGACTCCTGGGGTTAGGTTTAGGGTTTGGTTGAGCAACAGGAGGTCATGAAAATGTCCCATTGAGACAGAAATACAAACTTGTGTATGTAGTTGTGTGTAAACCAGGGTACTAACTGCATATAACTTGAAGTCGCCATTGGTCTGTTAACTAAGTGGTATGTGTGACTGAAATACACATACACACAGTCAGTGCTTGTTGAGGATGCTGTGATAGTTTCATTCATGCTGTCAGCTGGCTTGTTTCCCCAGAACTGAATAAAGACATAAATGTAAGGTGTACGCTCCCTTTCTGAGTGCTCCATTCTCTACTCTCCTGTTGTTTTGAGGGGTGATGTGGCAGTGACCGGTGTGAAAAAGAAACAAAGAACTGCTGCTGAAGTTCTGAGAAGTGTGTATTGGCTCTTGCCAGCTATAGCAATCAGAACTGAGGGGATTATGGAGAAGCAAGAGTGGTGGGCTGTATGGAGACAGTGTGTTATCTCCATCTACTGGTAAAGCAGGGGAGTGAATGGAGAACAAACAGATACAGCAGTGACCACGGCAACACAGGACGTGTGCACACACCCTTAGAAATCCCAATAAAATACTGTTGTTTCCTCATAAAACTGCATGTTAGACTTGGTGACTTAGTAGAGCAAGTTAATATCTTAAATATATTGATACTGTCAAAATTAAACTCACATCTTATATGTTTATAAGAAAAGAAAAACATTCTTAGCTTTTAAATAAAGAGTTTTTATCCCAAATCATTTTTATCCCAAATCATTTTTATCCCAAATCATTTTTATCCGTCCACTTATTATAAAAAGATGTTTTCAAATGAAGTAAACATAGTGGAGTTGGATTTAAAAGGGAGGTATTGACAGTTTTCTTGTTCATTATGAGTTTGAATGAATGAGTCTAACATAAATACAGATTATAATTAATTATAAATTAATTATAAACATGTGTGTCTGGTTTATGTGGTGTCTGCTTTCAGTGTCTATAACAAAAGTGAGAATGTCCAAAACATTTCCTGACACGGTCTTCGATCAGGCATGTCCACCTCTAGCCATACAAGAGTTTCATTAATGAACTTCTGTTTCCTAAATAATGTTCGGCTCTCTTTTGTGGACTGCCTCCAAAAATAGCATACAGTTTTGACCTTTTGACCTGTTCTTGAAGTACCCCCTCCGCTGCCCCAGCAGTGACTTCTAATGTATGACTTCTAAGCACCTCTTCTCATGTATCGGTTCTGCATATAATTTCATTTTCTAACTTTTATTCTTCTTTTAAAGCTTTTCATTCCAGAACAAGTGGGCCAATAGAAATAAAAACCTTGTTACGTTAATACACTTCTTTTTCTTCGCTTGTTAAGCTACCATTTCAGAGATCTGAGATTTGGTCACAAAATGCTGACACAAAATTCACAGTAATTTGGAATAACACAGTTAGTTTCCCCATCAGCTCCTCTCTCTGTTGTCAGACCCTGACATAAGCTGGCAATAAATGGCAGCTGTTTCATTATGCAAAATCAACTAAAGCCAGTTGGCAATGGAAATCAATGGAAATCGCATGATGACCCCCCCCCCCCCCAGGCCATTCCCCCCGCAAACGGTGCACGTGAAGTCTATAATCGAAATATTTAGTACAGAAATGTAGTACATGTTTTCTTAAAGGATGGTATATTACTGTATTTTGCAATGATTGTTCAGAATTCTTTGTAATCTCTACAAATGTAAATCTGGAAAGCATTGTTTCAAAAATTAGCTTTAGCAATTAAAACAAAGATATAATAAATTTTACATTTTAAGTGCGTTAGATATGACAGAAAAGTGAGTGAGTCACCATGAAGTGGATTAGTATGGCTTTTACATTCCATGTGTTAGAGGTCCAGATTGTGAATGAATAGGATGTTGTGGATTGCACTATAGCTGCTGTATCTGTAGATACAGAGTGTAGGCCCCACAGGCACTGTCGGCACTGATAGAAGCACACATTGTGAACAAAACAGCACAGTCAACTGAATGCCCCTTCACAGCAACTACTATAAAAATGATTTTAGTCATTTTCAGTTAGGTGTCTGTAGTTTATAGCTATAACACATGTCTGGGATGTTAACATGCTATTACTGTTATTGCACAGATAGGTATTTCATTAATGGGAGCTACAACTAAGCTTCCAGTAATGTTCACACCCCTATGTGTTGTGAGCTGTGCTGTAACAAATGTGGACCATCTGAGGTGCCATGAGGACCAGAACCACAGCGCAGAATACAAAGGCTTTGTCAGTTTGAGTATTCTAGAACCTGACATAAAGGACTTTTAAACGTTTTCACAAAATGAAAACTGAAAAGTTCTTCAGGGAACCCGATAAGTGGCATTGTAAATAGAACCTGTTTTGGTTATTTTTGAGAGCACTGTTTAAGAGTAAATTGTTTAAGTGTGGTTTGCAAATTAATCTTAAATGTGTAAACTGGTTACAATGTGTGTAGTCCAAATAAATAAATATAAATAAATATTTATATCTTTTTTTAATGTCATATTTGTTTTTGTCTACTTCATTAAAGTCAGCTTAATACAGGGCCACCTCATTAGCTTCTGTGCTGTTGTTCTAAACACTGAATTTTTTTTCTTCTGGAGGGCAATTGAGTTGGCATATATCAAAGCGTCTGTATTTGCAGATGTAAAAGACTTCTGGAAGTGGCTGAGAAATGGGAAAAGTTGGATTGCACTCATGAAAATGAATTTCATACGGCATTTCAGAGCCTCTCTGTGTTTTCCTTTTAATGAAAATCCATATTTACTTTCTGTAATTGCATCGGCCAATTACCCGTAAACATCACTCGGCACTTTGTAGTCGGAGTATCTGCATTTGATAATGATATGGTGGTTCAATTTTATTTTCTGACTATAGAGGAGGCACGCACTGAAGCTTTCGATTTCATTATGGGGAAACATATAAGCTAATAACATTCTAAAACATTAATTTAGCCACGCTTTGATGAGAAACACAGGATATCCACTGAAATGCTCTGGCATGTTTTTTTCCCCGCTACCAGTGTTTGTTGTATTATTAATGCATTATTTCATTTTTGAGTTTGCTTAAAAAATCTCAGCTAATGAAATGTTTCTTCAAAAGACTGCCTATCGTACAGCACTAAAACACGCTCAAAATTAAACTTTAAATAAACTTGACTAAAAAGAGACTCCAAGCTGCATTGGGGGGAAGACTGTTGATAAGTATTTATGATGGTTTATGTTTAATATTTAGCAGCAGGCGTGTGCTTTAAGGAGGGTATGTGGGGTGGGGTCCATGAGGGAATTTGACCCAACAACCTGCTCATCAGACCCCTGATACTAACAGGCAGCTGTGTTTCAGCAGCTGTCTGCTGGGCCTGTGTGTAATTATGGGTATTTTCTGTGTCATTAGTGGTTTGCGGCAGGGGTCGTCCTCATCAGTGGTCAATCAGGATGTCACTCAAAGCCAAACCCTCTCAACGGGCTGTGCTTCAGACAGGCCAAGACCTCATCAGTCCTACAGAACTGTAGAGGGACTCTAAAACACAATCAGTGCTGTATGAATGTGTGTATGTGTGTGTGTGAGTGTGTGTGTGTGTGTGTGTGTGTGTGTGTGTGTGTGTGTGTGTGTGTGTGTGTAAAAAAATAACTTTTTGATTGGTTGCATGTTTCTGATGGTATTCGGATAGTAAACTAAGTGTCTGGTATCTAATTGGTAAATGTGTAGAAGTTAGCATCAGAGCATAATTTGCATGTTGGATATTAAAGTACTCATACAACGTATCATACATGTAGAGCTGCTTTTAGTGCCACAAAGCAAAAATCAATAACTGCTATTTCTCACTTTTGTTGGAATATCTACTTTTGCACTTATGTACTTATTCTGGCTAGGATAAGCAGCTCAGGGCATAAATAAGTGTAAAAAAAAATGTTAAACAGGTTTTAGATTCACCTAGAAAACAACCCAGAAGGCTGTAAAATATTAGAAATTGCACAATTTTCTACATAATATTCAAAATGCAAGAGGTTGAGATTTTATAATGTATATACATTCACATAAACAAGAATGTAAATAGATCACACTATATCATTTACCACTTGAATTGAATTTAAAACATGCTATATTCCTTTTAATTTAAATGCAATTAAATACCTCTTGGTGCATCCCAAGACAAATATTGAAAAATAATGACTCTTACAGTGTGTAAAGTAACAAAACATAATATTGCAAGTGATTTCAGACCTTTAATGTTGGATAAAAAAATATATATGCTTTAATATTCAATGTGCAAAGTATGTACTAGATATTACTTTTGGTGGCTACATATTGTAAAATGAAGGACATTTAACCAATGTTCATGTCAAGTTCATATCATTAAACATTGAGACAGTGTGAACAGCAGCATGTATAGAATGCTGTTTAAAGACAAAAAATGAAATACACAATTTAGTACAAACAGTAACTGTAAGTGTGTATGTAACATTTCTGTCATACATGAACACACCACAGCACACAGTGTAAAGAGTGTGGAATTCTTTCTATGCATTTAACCAGGAACACAGCACCCGGGGAGCAGTGTGTGGGGACGTATCTTGCTTAAGGGTGGTGCCACTAGCAGTCTTGGGATTCGAACCCATGACTTTCCACCAGCTGCCCCCAAGTTAATTATTAACTTAGAACTAAAGAGTTCAGTTACTCCCCTGCAGAGTTTTACTGCAGTACTAATCATGTTCAGAAGTTCCTGAAGGCCTGAATCAGGTGTATTCAATTAGGAGTAAATCATTTAAAAACCGTAAGTGGCTGTTATCATTTAATATTGTGAAGTGTTTTGGAAAAACTCTGGGTAAACTACAGGTCAATAAACACTTTGTGATGGATGTTGGCAACTTGATGTAAGTGTACAATGATTTGGGGTTTATGTATTTAAGACTGCTGTTATACTCTGTATTTTAGTTCACATTTGAAACACAATTCATCTGAAGAATAAAGAATGAAATGAAATCAGTCCTTATTTATCAAAAAGGGGTTTATTGTATTTCCCCCACCCCAAACGTTATAAAAAACAAAACATGTTAGATTGTTTAGGAATTTGTTTGGAACAATACAGGGATTAAAACATACATATAAATACATAAATGGATATCTTCCTTTAAAAATACTTTATGGACTGGGAAAACAAACATAAAAAGGCATGTTAGACTTTTTTGGCTAGTAATTACTTCTTGTATTTCTTCCTCTTCTCAGTGCTTAGAAAGCTAACCAGTTTTTGGGTAAGGCACAAGGGGAAAACAGCTTGCTTCTTCTCCTTTTCTTCTTCATTTGGTCAAGATGAACAATGCCATTATGTTACATTTCAGAAATATACAGTTTTTCAAACTCCAGTGGATCTGATTGACCAGTGTTGTAAGTTTGACCAAGGATATACAATAAAGGCCATCTGTCAGACACAGTAGGCTGGACAGCAGGTAAGTATCAGCACTTCAGTCAGTCTCCCTTTTTCTTTTGATGTATCTGACTCAACATTGGCGCAAGACATGGAAAAGTATACTGTAGGCCACGTCTGGCCAGTGCTGAGTCTGGACATCTACTGTCCTGCAGAGTGTAGTTCCAAACCAAAGCCAGCAGACCAGCAAGCGGCTGCGTCTAAGCTTAAGTGTAGGCTAGTTAAAGAATATGTTTTAAACACCAGTAAATACAGTTTGCAGCACCCAAATAGCTTTTACATTACGTTTAGTACCTACTAAGTATTTCTAAATATATCCTCTATCCTTTAAGCAGGTGTATATTGCAATAAATAATTTATGCACTGAATTAGCTTGACTGAATTGCTTATCATTTCCATTTTAATCAAATATATTATATCAACATAACTGTGTTATTTTAAAAAATCGTGCAGCCCTTAGTGCATATGTTATGTGGGTCTTTCATAATGAATAAGACTAGTAGAAATGGAACAAAATTCTTGTTGCATTATTGTATGTCAAAGTTAAAAAAGTATTGTACCGTTGTTTTGCAAATACATAAATAATGTACATACACTGGTTCTCAGTCACCGTTCCAAATAACTATAATGGAATAATATACATTAAATATTAAAGCAACTAAAATGACACCTTTATGCTTGAGGCTGCAGTGTTAATTTGGGACTTTAGATTGTACTTGCTCTAATAAGGAAATGGAAACATATTTATATAAATGTAATTGGTAGGTGCTCTTATCCAGAGTTAATTGCAGTTAAATAATTTTACAGATGTAGGCCAAAAAATGTATCAAAAAATGTATGAATTTATACCCCTAAAACCTACCACTTCAGAAAAGCAGCCATATATTATGTGATGTGGAAATGATGTGCACATTTTAAATCAAGCAAAGTCAATGCATCTATGTTTTCACTTTTAGAAGTCAAGACTTTTAGGAACAACATAGCTGAGTCTGTTGGAACTAAACTCTCCAAGATAGTAGATACCCAGGGCCGGAGCTGGGCACCTTGTAGTCCATTGCAAAATGAGGGAGTTCAGTTTCACACCCAAGTATGCAAGGGCCCGTGCTTTGTTCCCTCTTCCAGGCGGTGCTATGGAGCGTCCGGACCGCAGTAGTCAAGCTCTGTCAGAGCTGGGAGGTTGGCTGGTTAGAGGTCGTCGCCGTCGTCCGTGCTGAAGCTACTTCTGCGGCTGCTCCCTTTGGAGGCAGCTGGGGAGGTGGCGGAAAGCAGGGGGTCAGCACCAAAGGGCGAGAGTGCCTCCTCCATCAGGATCTCGTCTAGCCGTTGCTCTTCTTTCAGTGTGGCGCTGAAGAAGTCCGTGAAATGTGAGAGCGGGTCCGAGAAGGTGGTGGAGACGTCGGCCTGCTCATTGGCTCCTACACCTCCGCCTCCTGCTGAGATGACTGCAGGCAGTGAGTTTCTCTGAAGGTACTCGGGCACAGTAAGCTCCTCTTGAGGATACAGACCAGGCTGAGAGGCATGAGGGGCCTGTGGTCCTGGAACAGCCTGAGCCACCTGCTGCTGCTGCTGCTGCTGCTGCTGCTGCTGCTGCTGTTGCTGCTGCTGTTGCTGCTGCTTGAGGAGGTGAGAGGAAAGCTCCACAGCCCCGAGAGTGCTCGGCAGACCATGAGCACGAGCCTGGATCTCCAGCTCCTGTTGAAAAACATACACCCACACATGTAAATCTCTGATTTTAAAGTAACATCATAATGTTTTATACAAGCATGCTTTAAACAGATCAGTTCATCATAAAATGTTCAATGTAAAGAGAGGGTGGCCATTTCATACGATGCACAAAAATGACTACAAAGTTTTATATGAAACCAATAATGTATTCCCTGCCCCCACACACTGTGTGTGTTAGTGTGTGTGTGTTGGGGTGTGTGTGTGAGAGACTTTCTTATATACTCATACATAAATAGTGGTCCATTACTGTAAAGTATAGGCTAGTTTCTTTAATCAAGCTCTAATTAGCTCAGCCATTTTCATTTGTTAAATTCACTGTACTGTACAGCTGATTGCCTGACAGGACTGGCTGTGTTCAGGCACACAGTGGAGTATCAGTAGCTGCTGGATAGGGAGACTGTGGGTAATTACTTTAGAGGCTAATTGCGATGTCTCTGTGTGTGAGGACTCCTGTAATGTCTCAGCCGCCTGCTCTGTGAGTATGTCAATACTGCAAGAATGTAATGCATAATTTTAGATGAGGAGGGACTCTTCTGTATTATTAGACCTCATAATCTAATTCCGGGCCCATTCCTCTCCTGACAGAGCTGTAGCTTCGCTGTTTATTAATCAGGTAATTACCTGAGCCCGCTCAGCTTCAAAGCAGGAGGGGCTTTAACCGCAGTTAAAAACATCAGAATCAGAGGGCCAGGCTGTTTGTCTGACTGATCTAAACATGTTTCTTTTCTGTCTGGACCAAATGCTTCTGAGCTAATCTTTATTGGGTCAGGTCTGCAGTTACCTTAGCACTTCTTTGTGTCTTATTGCCAATGATCTCATCTGAAAGCTTCATAATGTCCTCTGTTAAATTACAAAATGTTATAACATGCCTGGTTAAAACATTAGATGACTTTGAGACGTCATGGGGTATATTTTCCTTACAATGGAAAATATGTGTAGTTCAGGACTAGGAGTTGTAAATTGCTGTAAATATCTAGTAAATTCTAAAGGAGAGTTTTATAGCCTCTCCTGATGTACTCCATGTATGTGATTTGTCCAGTTCTTTTTATTGCCTCTTAACTTGGGATTAAGAATGTTTCTATTTATCTATGTGTTTCCACATATATGTGTGTCTCACACACCCACGCATATTCTCTCACTCCCTCTCTCTCTCTCTCTCTCTCTCTCTCTCTCTCTCTCTCTCTCTCTCTATATATAAAA
>JBBJLR010000133.1:21102229-21125549 GCA_037577145.1 Brachypetersius gabonensis | reverse complement strand
GTGGCGCACTGTGATTGGTGGAGAGACTGGTTAAAGCCTGGGCGATCCACAATCACAGTGCGCGGTCACCGATCATTATGGGGGAATATTCTCCACCGTTCATTTTGGGGAAAGACGTGTCAAGAAACTGTATCGCCCAGTGGTTTTCCGCTGGTGCCTCTCGGGTCGGGTAGAAGGGTGTAGATCGTGGTTGGGGGCTTGCAGGCCGGATTCGCCAAGGAGCGAGAGAGAGAGACTCAATTCGCACAGCGGTGAGCTGGACTCCAGGGAGTCGGAGCGAGAAGAGTCTCTATCCACGGCTGGGGTTCTCCTACACTCCCCTTCTCTCTGTGCTTCTATCTGTGTATTTCAGACCTGAGGCCGAGTTGGAAAAAAGACCCGGACTGGATTTGAACCTGGAGTGGTCCACGGAGAGTGCCGTACAGTCAAGACATTGTCGGAGGGGTCCTCTGAAGTAACGAGACTCCGGGAGGCAGACCAAGAGAGTCCTTTTGAGTTAAATGAACTGTGTTGTTGAAGTTCAATAAATTCCCTGCCTGAAGATGTGTTGCGTGCTGCTGTGTTCTTCCCCAAGGTGATGACACGACAAAAGGTAGCAATTATGTTGCAAGCACATATAAAATAATTCTTTTCAGATGCTACTACTATTGTAGCATGCCTTGACAAGCAGTGATCAAATCTCAGGTAGATAACAGACTAGAGTGAATATTAATATTATGTAATTATGATTTTGTTTGTGTGTAAAGGAGACTGGACTAATCTCAGAGGCTGGGAATATTTGTAAGAGGCAATCAAAGCTCACACTTGAAATTTGACAAAATTCTGGTCCAACCAAACCTGACTCAACGTATACAGAGTTTTAAATCCAATCCTGAACAGTTTCATTAAGAATTCTGACAAAAACTGACCATACACTGTATGTATAGTGTTATTACATTTAAGGCAGAATTATAGCTGATTATTCGAAAATAGTTTACTATTTTAGATTATTTCATGTATGACTGATTATTGAAACACATATGTACATATGTAAGTTTTTTATAAGCCTTTATGTCTATTACTTTAATGATTATATTCTGGACCACTGCCTACAAGATCAGTTGTCCTCGGATAGGAGCAATTTTATAATTTCAACCTGATTAAAAAAAAAAGTAAAAACTGAATTGAATATCCTTCCCACATGAAGTATTTGTAGTATTATAAACTACAAATAGAGAGTTTTGAACAATATTTACTATTTACTACTTCAGGCTGTAAGATCACTCAAGCTCCTGTAATTGTTCATATTTTGGACACTGCTACTGTCACAACCATAACATGTCAACACCGTCTCTTTTGTAAAAAAATATATTAGATCCAACTATGACAAATGCATACTTTTTAAGAAGAGGTCTGATGTAGCTAGCAACAGGGGAAACACAATGACTAATGTGAACAACTGCATATCATGTGAAATAGTAGGTTTTTGTCACAAAAACCTCCAAATGGTCCTCAACAGGGGCTAGAATATAATTGATCTACTTATATGACCTGTTATGTTTCATTAACCTCTTTTGTACTTTTATTTATGTAATTCCCACCTATTTTTCTTCCACATCGGGCACTGTCACCACCATCAGAGGGAGTTTTTTGCTTTAAATGAATATGCTTACAATGTTATTTCACTACTGTTGAGTTGTTAAAGTACTAGTCTCTTTTAAAACAAAAACATTATTTTTTCTGCTTAGGCTTAAAGTAAACATTGTAAATGTTCGATCTTTCAAAGAAGTACACGTACAACAGTATAAAAAATGAACAAAAGTGAATATTCAACATCTAACAGAATATATGTGTACTAAAGATGCCAGATAACGATTTAAAAACTCAATACATATTAGATCAAAAAAATAATTTGCCTTTTATTGTGTCTGACAGTGTTGACAAAATCTCTCTCTCTCTCTCTCTTTCCCCCTCTCTCTCTCTCTCTCTCTCTCTCTCTCTCTCTCTCTCTCTCTTTATTTCTTTCTTTCTTTCTTTCAAAACATGGATGATGAGAGGGATTTGCTAGTTTGGTGGGACAGTCATCTTCTCCTTGTTTAGAATGGTGAAGAGGGTGTATGTTGTTCTCTGTCAGGTATAGTCAGTAAATTCATTTTCATTTCAGTTCAAGCACCTCAAGTGATGCTATCCTGCCCAGTTTGATTCAACATTAAATGATGATTGGTCAGCTTGGATCAGTTTTGAACAGAATTGCCTTGAGCTCATATGGGACAAAATTCAAACTGGGTGGATCAGGTTCAGACTGAAAACAAGATGTTGTGTGTTGGGTTGGGCCAGGTTGGGCACGGCTGAATTCGTTATTTCGAGCTCTACGTTATATAATTTTTTATGTATTTTTGGAGCGTTTTTTGAGTCATCCGTTTGCTTAAGTGATGACACATTTCTGAAAGTATACATTGGAAAGCAATAGACACTTTACTCCTCAAGACTCAATTCTTGACACACTAGTCATGTATCATCTATGTACCGCTGCTAAGCAGGAAATCCTCCTCTCCCCCTCCTATCACAAGTCGACCAGGTCAGTGTCTGAATACGCTCTCAGTGCCGTCAGATGATATGTCACATAAAACAGACATATCAGCCTAGATCTTTGTGGCAAATTATCTCCACAGGAACATGCTGCATCCTGGCTGAAGGCCTAATCACTGTAGAGGGGCTGTGAGGAAGACATTAAGACTAAAGGGGCTGAAAGGGCCCCTGTGACACGCTGCATTAAAACCCACAGTGGCCCAGTGTGAGACAAACTTCTTTTCTCGCTTCATACTCACACACACACACCATCTCATGCTAATGAGAGGCCAAAAGGTCAGGACAGGAGTACTTTAAAGACTGGGCACAGACAAAATTGTTGTGTGATGATGCCACTTCTTAAAGAGATGAACAAAAGTCAGACTTTAAGATGGCTGCTACTACTGTTGCTAGCTACACTACTTTTTAGTTTGTCGATAAGAGCAAGTTGTATTGTTTCGGAAAACACATAAGCACGTATATTTGAGATTACTTCAACACAGTTTGAAGCAAAGGGAGTGATGGTTTAGGTATGCAGTTTTCATTATTCTAACTGGTCACTCTACGTTTTCATGACTTGTTAGCAGCATTAGCCAAGTAGTTTAGTAAAAGAGTCACACTTACCAAACGTGTGATGCCTGTTTTGGTTCTTTTACTGTGTTTTAAACCTTCTGACAGTTGTTTGGGAACACGCTTAGATATAATCAGGGCTCAGACTGAAGACGCTATGTGAGGGGTTGTCTTACTCTCATATTTTCCCCTAGCAAAACAACAACATTTGGCATAGGGAGAAAGAGCTCATTATAAACAAAGGAGAATGGTGGGGGTGTCATGAGAACTCTATACTGCTCACTATATGGATTGCTAGGACATTTATTGGTACCCTACAGTATGTTTGTTCTTTAACCTGCATTTTATTCCTATAAATAAAATGACCACTGATAACATCACCATAGCCTTTGCAACACTGCAATTTTGTGTGCCCCCCATTTTAAAAAAAAACATTATATTTAATTAATTATTAGGATTATAGCCCTTGTTTTTGATGCGTATTTTAAGAGTACAAACTCTTTCTTTTGTTTTCCGAGATGTGGACAGAATAGGTTAGAATAGATTACGCCAAATTAAACAGTACATATATTATACTTACATATACAAATCTTATCTCTGAAGCTTTAGCTTCTCACACAGGTTAACACAGATTATCATAGTTGTATTCTTTTTAAAGACAGTCCAGAGATCTAATTGCGTTTTTAATATTCCCTCATTGAGTACATATGCTATACCAAACACACCATAACATAATTACACATCAAAAGTTACATGGAAAGGATGGATGTTGCTTTGCTAGGGGAAAATATGAGAGTAAGACAACCCCTCACATAGCGTCTTCAGTCTGAGCCCTGATTATATCTAAGCGTGTTCCCAAACAACTGTCAAACTGTCAAAAGGTTTAAAACACAGTAAAAGAACCAAAACAGGCATCACACGTTTGGGTCACTATGATAACATAGTGTGCTGTAGGTTTTGACAAAGAGAAAAAAAAATGGAATGAAACCTCGTAAAGCCCTGTGTGTAATACAGCCCTCACCAAGCCCCTGGCCTCTTTACACCCCTCAGGAGCCCCCAGGCGCCGAGATGCACTCGGCTCTGTTCTAAAACCACATCCTTGCGCATATTCCATGCATTGGACCCTTTTTTTCTTTTGAATCTTATTAGTGGCTGAACTTGGTTTAACTGAAAAAGACTGCCGACTTCACTCAATTAGCGCTAATAGGATTACAAGGTTGGTATGGGCTGGGAGGTTTAAATAGGGCTGGAATTTTGGCAGACACCTGCTACATGTACTGCATTAATCTCATAAAGGAGAGTATGTGGGCTCGTTAAGGGGGCCCGCCGATGCCAAGGCTCAGGCCGGCATGTTTCCTAGGGAAAGAGAGAGTGGAGCAGGAAGTTGCCGCTGATACAGAGGGATGATGTGGGTGCTGTTTGGGTGCGTGGCCACTACTTTCCTATGCTTGTGGCACAGTGCCCAAAAAGTCACAATCCATTCAGCTTCTGTTAACTGAGCTGACCCCTACAACCAGGCATGCTGGCCTTCTGGCTGCCTGAAAGCACCCAGCCTATGAGTGCTTCCCCCATTAAATATCAGAACGGAATTAAAAATCTGTATCTTTTATTGGATGATTAGATAATGGATGAAATATACAGTACACATTCAGTTATTATGGCTAACTGAGTCTATTTGCCATTCATATCATTGAGCTAAAACACAGAGTAACCATCTAATGAAGTAAAAGGCTGCACAATATGGAGAAAATAGCTTATCCCGATTACATTGCAACATATTGTGATTACAGTAAGATTGGGAGTATATTATATTATATTAACCTTCATAAGTTATCACTGCCTTTTTTTTCAAGACTGCTGAATGTAATTTTAAAAATGACACAATGAATTACACTTCCATTCAGTTTCTGTCCTACATCAGTGTTGACAACTCTCTAACACATGACAAAAAATATATAATATACATTTTTCTGAAGAAGATGAGAATAACAACTTTTCACTGATTTAAAATAATAATAAAGTATATCCACCTTTACCACTTAAAGAAATAGTTCAGCTAAAAATGAAATATACACAATGTTCTGACATATGTAGCTAACAAATGTTTGGAATTATGCTTCATTAGTTTAGCACAGGGGCAACAAGGCTAACATTGCTGACAAACACTAGAAATCAATGGTCACTTAAATAGCCCAAACAATTTCTGTAAAAGCACAAACTTCTCTCAAACTGTATTTAGGCTTAGGTTATTGTTTATTGTTTTAACCTTAGTAAGTAACCTGATCGCCTTAATGTTTTAAGTTCAACTTCTTATAGTAAGTTAGCTGAACAGTAATGTGTTTAATGAGCTCAGGTTACAGTGAGCTCATTAAACTTCAGCTACAGTGAAGTTGTGTTAATATTTACAGTTCATGCTGTGTCAAATTGTGTCCTAGACCCTGATGGGCCGTGAAGGTTTTTGATTGGGCCGCGAATCTAAAATCGAGACAGGCCATTGGTCCACAATTGGTTATTTAATATCATCTAATGCGGCCAAGAGGGCCTTGGCAACATGCTCTGATAGATAGGTCGGCCTTAATGAAAAGGTTGAGAACCATTGTCCTAGACCACATCTACTCCACCTAATAAGGATCTGGAAGGTTTTTGAGTGGGTTGAGAGGTTTAGTGATGTATATAGAAACTATTTGTGCCTTTGGGTGATATTTGTGAGTTGTGGTGCCATGTTAGCATTGCAGTAAATGTTCTAAATTAAAGGAGCAACATTCAGACACTAAAACTGTACTGGCAAACTAACATACATGAGGTAAGTAAAACAATGTAAAGATACGCCTTTGCCTGAAAGTTTATAATCATGTAAGATTTTAATGTTCAACATGGCTGCTCCATTCTTTTGAACTTGCAACAATAGTGAAATTAACATCAAAAACTGAATCCTGTGATTCATCACCAGAATTCATTCCCTTGTGACAAAGGCCAATTTCACCATAACGATTAAACATAGTACTGCAATATGCATTCAGAATAGGCCTCTACCGATTCTTCAGGCATGGCAGACACCTTTAGGGGACCTTTATCAGGGAGTTATTTGTAGGTTTGCCTCAAATTCCCACTTGTTTTGTCTCAGCTGTAGAAACGCAGGCTGATGTGGGGCAGGTCAGGCTGACTCCAATCCTCAAGGCACACAGTACAGAGCATTTAAAGGGGCTCTGCCGTAATCCTATTAGTGGGGAACAACCCTTGTAGATCAAAGAGTCTGAAAAGGGGGCCTTACAACAAGAAGCACTGAACAGCAGGACATCTCTTTGCTTCTAAAGCAAGAGGAACAAACCCAATCAGTCAGTTCCTCAAGTCAGTTTAAGAAAATTCAGTGATTGGTGATTGGATCATGACTTAGTTGTTTAATTTAGTCGTGCCGTTTTAGAGAAAATGCCTTGTGACTGAATTCGTCTGCCAAAATTAGTGGCACTAATGTTGTGTTTCCTCCCACTGTGCGTTGCATTCTTATAGTCTGGGTAATTTGAACTTAGATTTTTATTTGCACGTGTTTTTCCCAATGTCTCTTTCGCTGTTTGCCCAGTGATGATAGAGTGCAGCTGAGGCCAGTCAGGCATGCTTCTAAATGCTCGCTGTGTTTATTCCTATCTTGTCTGCCTGATCTGTCCTCACCCAACCTTGTCATAAAGATACACTTTTGTTCCACTTCACACTCCTTGACTTCTACACCTTGAAATCTGCTGTTTATCAGTTGCTGACCTGCAAACTTTGTGAAAACATACATAAACATTGCAACTCATGCTATATGTTTTTTAAGCACAAAAATTAACTTGGTATGAGATCTGGTCACATTAACATACATTACAGATTTTAACTTTCCCTGTGCTATAAAGTTAGTTTTCCTATGATAAAGGTGAGGCATTGCCTATCCAAACATGTGAACTCAAATGTTTTCTTTAATATAATTTATTTTGCCGAAACATAGGTATTACTTTTAACAATACTGGTTTTGTGTATAACTTTACTAAAATGTTAAGTTTAGAATCCGTAAGGCATCATGACACCTACCTAAGCCTTTTATATCTGTCATAAAACATTTAGTAAGGCCTATTAACAAGTTATTTAGGGTGCTTTTGTCCATTTATTGTCATTTAACTTCAGAAAATGTTTTACTAGCTTGACGAAAAAAAGCCTTAAATGTTATGTAATGTCAGTTGTCATGAAAGCCTAATGAATACTGGCCTGTAGAGAAGTGTTTTTTGACTTATGTCTCTATTAATTTCACACAATGCATGTATAAGCATTCTTATGGGTGTTGCCTGCAATAGCTGCCTTTGCAATTGAATTTAAAAATGCGATTATTTCAGTGGACACACAGGGAAAATCTTTACACTGCTGTAAACTTGGAGCGTGATCTGACAAATATTCAAATCCAGCTAAGATGTGCCAGAAAAGAGAGAGCCCCAAACTCACCCAAACAGATTTTCATTCAGAACCTGCTCTGTACACATTATATTTTATTTACGAATTCTTTATTTTGAGGCAGTTGTTTTTGAACTGCTTCGTCTGGCTAGTTTTAAATTCATATATTAAATAAAACATAACTCTATATTGTACTTGGCACATGTAGGAAAAGTGACATGCCTTTTAAACAGTGTTTACTGTGATTGGCCATTTCTTTCTAAATAAAGAAGTATTAGATTTTCTGTTGTATTTTCTACTTGCTGCAGACTTAGTATCACATAAATAAAGAGATAAGCATTAACTTTCAAAATATACTGATTTAGGAAGATCTTATAATCTTTTAATACAGCACTAGATAGAATTTGATGTGATCTGATCTTAGATCAGCTCTTATGCTGATATAGGTTTTGGTTGTGCACCTGCTGACCCGTTGTCCCCTCTATCGGCCCACCGAGCCACAACATGACTGGCCCAGCCTGGCTTTTAGCCATTCGGGATGGGTGGTCTCCCTGAGTCACAGCTCAATCCTAGTCACTCAGGCTGCCAAGAGGTGAGCCCCACTCACCCCCACTAATGGCCCTCCTCCTTTTACACCCCCCAAATACACAACTCCCTCAACATCAGTCTCACAGCAGGGGCTTGCATGTACATACACAGACAAGGATATGTCTCTGCCTGTCTGAATGTGTTTGTGTGTGTGGTGTGTATGTGTGTATGGCTGTACACAGTCGCCTTAGGGGACACTCTGTTTCTCTTTCCTACACACAGGTTTGGCTGGGCTATCCTCCATGTACACACACAAACACACACTTTAACCCTCTGGCCCTCCTGGTTTTTACTATACATTCATCTTCTTTGTGGCCACTTTTGGCCAATTCATGGCCAATGTTATTTATACAGTTAAAACATTCAATGTAGGTTAAAATGCTTTCCTTCTAAACTCAACACTGGAGAAATGTAGTTTTTAGTGTTTTCTTCCAGTTTATGTAATTTAGCCATTTTTGGCCAAGCGAGCAATTTTATTTAATATTTCATATAATGGCCATATATTTATATATAATTTTTATGTATTGTCATATACTTTTTTACTATTTTTACTACATAAAGTTTTAACTAACCTTGGTTCTTGTCATAAGTATCAAATATATATTCCTTCAAATTCCAGTTTGTTTGCACAATGCACTTGTTTGTAAACAACCTCAAAAATGGCCATTTTCAATGCTACAAATCTGAAGTATGTAACTGGTTAACAACAACAGTGAATTTTATTTTCATGCACAAACACAAAACCTTTATCTGACATCCTTAAGGTCACACCTACATCAAAATTGTGTGATTTGTTTGCTCCATTGGAGTGCAGTAAGCCATCAGACTCCCCTATTGGGAACTAAGATTATTATATAAAATTGCTTGCTTGGACAAAAATGGATAAATGACATAATCTGGTAGAAAACACTAAAAACAACATTTTTCAAGTGTTGAGTTTAGAATGAAAGCATTTTAACCTAAAGTGTATGATTTAGCAGTGTAAATAACAAGGAATTTTAAAATGTAGTTTCATGGGTTTCAGTTGACCAAAAGTGGCCATGAGGGAGTCAAGGGTTACAATTGGATGTATGGAGCATATTATTGATATATTTAATGAGTTGAAGTTAAAAATGAAAAGATCTGAGAAAACTCCAGACCCTTGGGAACTTAATTCCATATGCATTAACACAGCCATATGCATTAACACAGCTAAATTGATCAAACAAAAGAGAGTGAAATAGACAAAAATGTCCCACAGGAGGGCCAGAGGGTTAAACATGAAAGGTTTCCTGTGGACTAGGCCAAACACAAGCCCACTTTGATGTGTCCAAGTCATCCCCCTTGAACAGCCCCAACACAGCTCCCCCTTGACCTCCAAAACTGTCTGCTGCTCTTCTTCCTCACTTCTCAGGAGGAAGTTTGGGGTTTTTTCATTTCTAACCCAGGTGGAATAAAACATTTTTACCCACAATTTAAATTAAAGATCACCTTTATTAAGAAATCCGCTTCATTGCTCTTGATCCTTGTGTAAATTTGGTTCAATAACAATTCTTTAGGAAATGATTCAGTGCACACTGAATCAAGGGTGCACCTTCAGGACCTTTTGCTAAGGAATATGCCTGAACCATATTGCCTTGCAGTTCTGTTTTTTTTTTTTTTTTAACTTGCACCTACTCCCTACAGTCTGCATGTTTATTCTAGTTCCTAAGAAGTAATGATTAAAAAACAGATTTATTAATATAAATGTAACGTATGATAAGTTACAAATGAGTAAGTTTCACACAACTAGGGACCATGTATCATTTAGGGTAGATTTGTTTTTATTGTACTTTGGAAGTCTAAATTCTATGTGTGTCTAAATTCTAAATTCATCACATCATGTAATCTCAAATTTCAACACAATTAATTCACTGATTTGATTACTATGATCACACTGTCACATAGTGTTTGTCACCGTTACTTTTTTCAACCCTTCACTAGCCATTAACTTATGACGTAAAGGTTCAAGTTTTACAAAATCTCTCATAGTGCATCACAACCACAATGGTTGGAAGAAACCAAGTTTTGAAATTTGTTATGTTTATATTTAATTGCCAGTATTTGCTCATCAGCCAATACATACCTGTGGGAACGGCCATTTTTATCCATTTTGTTGGCTTGTTCATAATAGCGTATAGAAATTATTTTTCAAATTGCAGTTAAATCCCCTACATTGTCACTACAACAAGCTACAACATGCTTTCCTCTCTTTCTCTGACATGATTTGGTCTATTTTCAAATTCATTTTTTCCTGAAGATGTGATTAAATCATTAAACCTCTTGCTACTTGGGCCAGTTTGCACAATTTATGTAGAACCCATGTCATGTTCTCATCTTGCACATCACAGTGTGGTTTTGATTTTTACATCTAGACCATAATTTGAAACTTAGCCTGGGAATTTTATTTTGTCCCACGGTTGAGCACATATTTTAATGAACTGATTATGATCAATTCTAACATACCATTATGCTGTTTAACACCTCTATTGTGCACTTAAGACAGAAACACTCACACACAAAACACACCAAGTATATAAATGACATGATTACAGTGACACAGGCTTCGTGATCTGTCAGCGCTTAGTAGGGACTTATTGCCCAAACAATGCTGCCACCAAAATCCGCAGGGTCAGAATTCCAGATAAATGACTCCTGAGACACAAAGGGCCTTTTGGGTGGTTTCTGCCTCAATGTGTGGACATCGGCATGCGTATGTAATCACATTATGGGGTTAAGCACCAGGCAGGAGAAAAGCTCTGGGTTTCAGCTCAAACTCACATGCACTCATTCGTGCATACACAAAAGATCATAAACATACACACACTTACAAAGTAGAGGATTATTGAAGAACCTCCATTAATATTATGTGTAAAAGCAATACTACTAAAGCTGCTGCCCAGGACCAACTTTTCTAAAACTGCTGCCCAGGACCAACTCTACTAAAACTACTGCTCTGGACTAACCCTTCTAAAATGGTTACATAGACCTAACCCTTCCAAAATTGCAGCCCAGGACTAATTCTTCTGAAATTGGAGCCTATACCTAACCCTTCTAAAACTGGTGACTAGACCTAACTTTCTAAAACTGCTGCCCATGACTAACCCTTCTAAAACTGCTGCCCAGCGCTAGCTCTTCTTAATCTGCTGCCTAGGACTAGCTCTGGTAAAACCGCTACTTAGATTTAAGCCCTCTAAAACTGCTGCCCAGGTCTGGCTCTTCTAAAACTGTTGCCTAGACCTAACCCTTCTAAAACTGCTGACCAGGCCTAACACTTCTAAAACTGCTGCCTAGACCTAACCTTTATAAAACTGCTAAACACCTTTACCTATAATTCAATTTGTTGTTGAATTTTATGTTAATAATAACGGTTCTGAAATGGTTCTGAGCTTAGATGGGGCATCCTAGGACAAATCTTTAATGGTCATAAACAATTACACTGTTTAGAGTTTATTCAAACTCTCAAAAGGTTCTTACACAGTTCATTAACAAAAATGGTTCTTTAAAGAACCACCAGTTAAAGGTTATAAAAGGAACCAAATGTGGTTTCTCAATTGCACCACTTGAACACATTATGTTCAACTGTTAATGTGTAAATACAAAGAGACAAATGGTCAAATGTCCCCAGTCTAATTTTTTTTTTAATTCTCAGTATTTCTTCCTTGCATGGCCTCAGCCTTTCCTTCTCCCTTGAGGTCTGTTCATTTGGCATGAGTCAGTACTGAATAGTTGGAAGGAAGAAATGAGTCGAAAATTGAAGAAAGTTTTTGAAATGAGTCTGCAGTTTAAAATGAGAACTGTAAGACCAGTGCATAACGTGGATTTTCCCAAGTGGAAGTAACCAGAGGAAGTGTGAGGCGTAAGCCTTAAATTTTCTGAATTGGAATCTGTCTGTCACTCTGCCGTATAGACACTCCACATTCACTTCGTTCCACTCCACCCAATTAAAATAGCTGTCTTTGCTCTTCCACTCGCACAACTCGAATGTACTTTCTTTCATAAGCATTCACTCACTCGCTTGTCCACCATATCAGACCTGCATATGTGTCTCATTTGGAATCATGCACACATTTGCTTCCCTCTAACCTTCATATTTCAATCAAATATAACCAGCCAAGAATTTCACTGTGGCGATAAAATACTGTTCTCGGCTCAGTGTCTGCACATCTTTATTACCTAACCCCACATTCATATCAGAAACATACACGTTTCTTTGGCATAGAGGCCAGAATGTTTGTCGCTGCCTACTTCAGGACAACAGATGTAGATTATAATGCAGAATTTCACAACTTTCATTATTACTAACCTGTCACTGTTACAATACCATAATACACTTCATTATTGTCATCATCACTATCACTACAGCACTAGCAGTTTTCATTGCAATTTTGTGCAAAATAGAATGATTCTGTAAAAAGTCGCAATTAAAAACACAATTAAAAATGGTGATTGACAGTTAAATATTCATATACGTTTTGTCCCTCTTACACATCTTTTCCTATATATTTAACAAATCCCTTACCCTCTTAACTGTTTTTCCTTACTAATCCTTATTAATCTCTGACTTGCTTTTTCTCTTTGACAAGGTTTGTTATGGTGTGTAACTTAGCTAGCAGTAACTTGATTAAATAGCTGTAGTTGATTTAAGTATAGCTTTACAGGTTTTAAGAACAGTTGTGGGCTACTTTAAGCACAGATGTACGTCGCTCTGGATAGGAGTGTCTGCTAAATGCCATTAACGCAAACTTATTTGTGATGTTATTTTGCAAATAATTTTCTGATTAATCGAGTAATCAGAGTTTTACATGAGCTGTAAAATAAGTATAATAAACATGTAGAATAACAACTTCACGATTGATTACATTTTAAGATAAAGATGATTATATTTATATTAAAGATGTCTTTACAAACGGAGGTACTCTGCCCTACAAAGGCAAAAGACCTTAACTTCCCAGAGTGTGAAACTGTGGGAGCCAACTGTCCAGCCAGCTGTATGATCGGTAGGACACTGAAACTTTGCCAAGTAGTTGTCATAATGAATACATTTATCTACATAAAAAAATTAAGCTCAAACTTGACCTTTAAAAAACCTTTAAAGTAATTTTTCTCAGTTTCACACTATGGGAAGTTAAGGTCTTTTGCCTTTGTAGGGCAGTACTGTAGGGTTGGTTCACCAACACGGAAAAAACATGCATTCATTGGTAAACCTAATTTAGCTATTCATAGTTTTCAGAAATCAAGCAAGGATCTGTGTGTGTGTTCATCCAGTATCCAGTTTTTATAATTAAAAAGACTTTTATTTTCCGTTTGTCTTGCTGTTCTTACTTTTCTATTTTTTTCATTCATATCACAACATAGGATGAATGATTCTGAAAAGAACAAAAAAACACGACCTCTACAGATTGCAGGCTGCACCTCAGGCTGGTTTAATCTTTGCCCTAAGCTACGATTACATTGGATCAAAGTAGGATAAGGTTATTTGAATCCTTTACGAATCCTTTCAGATCCTCCATGGTCTTTACCACTTTGCCTTCCACTGTTTGCATATTTTCATTTGCCAGGTAAGTGCAAATGCAGTGAAGTGAATGAGGCTACATATACCTTCCAGGCAGTGTAGGAGTGAGTCCAGGTTTCAGGCTGGAGGTGGTGGTGGTGGGAGCCATACTGGGAACTGTAGTGGTAGGTGTGGGGGGTGTGCCATGGGCCGGACCCCCAGTCAGTCTGTTGGTTCACTCCACTCCTCACAACAGGCACACCCGGGTGAGTTTGGAACATTCTGGAAGCTCTCAAGAAGGGACACTGAAAAATAACAAGAGTAGAAGGGAAATCTGTGGGAAATCTTGATCAAATGCCGCACGATACTGTGCACTATTCGTGTATTACTGCTAGTTGGAAATGGATTGCACATGACATTTTTGTGTCCATGTCCATGTTGACCCTCCCAGCTCAGCCCCCAAATTTGGGTTCCAGCATTGCTACTGTTGCGAAGATTGGTAGCTTTGTAGAACATTGACAAAATCTCATTCAACCGAATGAGAAATTGTGTTTTGAGTGAAAATACCTACATTTAGATTGTGTTAAATTATAT
This sequence comes from Brachypetersius gabonensis, assembly GCA_037577145.1. Classification (NCBI taxonomy): domain Eukaryota; kingdom Metazoa; phylum Chordata; class Actinopteri; order Characiformes; family Alestidae; genus Brachypetersius; species Brachypetersius gabonensis. Next base: position 21,111,322 of record JBBJLR010000133.1, on the reverse strand, counting down.
TTATGTGAAATACCATACTGTATGGACATACCCATTTTTGTTTTTGTTTTTTTGGCTAATGTTAACATAGTGACAAACTTTCTTTCTTTCTTTCTCAGGGCCTCCCCGCATACCTTCATAGTTCAATAATAACAGGATTAAGACAATGTTATGCCTGGCAAATATCGTTATAATTTTCATTTATTGAATGAATTATAATGAAAGATATTTTTGGTATTCATTCTATAAAGCTTGTCCAACCTTCGAAAATTGACTTCAAAAGAATCCACATGTGGCCAGATAGATCATCGATGCAGTTGCATGAAGTATAAATGTGTTTTCTTTTGAATACAAATAATGCTTTAAGTATTTCTTTATTTCATTTGAGGGAAAGCCAGGCAAAAAGATTAATATGTAGCTACAGAATAATAAGAGGCGGCATGCTACAAATAAACCTCCTTTTTAGGCTGTCACACACAATCAGTTGATATATAAACCCAGTCAGAGGGCAATTTAAGTGCCACAAAACTTGAACTAACACGCTTCAGTGTTATCAGCCCATTTAATAAAGTCAGCCTTTCAGTTCCAAGTGACAGCATAATTTGGAGAAATATTTTCCTGGAGTGCTGTTGTCTCAGCATGACATTAATTTACACAAGATTCAACAACTTATTTTTTTATGTTATTTTAAAATCTTTTAAATCTTGTAGTTAGACTTTCAAATGGGCTGGGGGAGGGGCCCCTCAGGTTGTGGCCCAATGCAGGCCCTTTAAAATACATTAGTACTCTTTTTTATTCTTTCACATAATTTAAAAGTATCAATGAGAAGAGAGAGGAAAGTGAGCAAGCCATGTAGCCCGAATGCAGAATTTCAAGTGGGCAAAACGAATAACAGAGTGGACTCTTGACAAAGATCAAGAGGTAGACCCAGGAGAAGATGGAGAGACAAAATCGAGAAGATTGTGGCAGCATGTGGACGCAGAGACCTCAAGATTGCGTGGAGAGACTGATTGGATTCATTGATTTAATTGAAATACCCCCCCACCCCCACAATTGTGTTTTTGTAGCAACGGTCACTAGGTTGGAGCTTTAAAGAATGTTGACAAAAGTCCCATTCAACTGATACCACATTAATTGTTCATCAGTGGTTATTAATTAAGTCATAAATAACATTTTCTGAAAAATAAATAAACTAAAAACTTGCCACTGATCTGGTGCTTGCTAAATAGTATTAATCAATCCAGTATTCATCTGGTTAACTTTAGCCTTATAACTACTTACTGGTTTTATAGTCTTTGAGACCCTTGGAGTAACTATTACTGAATTATCCACAAACCTATGCACATGAACTCTCACAATGGATTTTTTCACAAAGTAGCTTCCATAAAGCTATGAATGTGCGTATTTGTATAGAAAGGTCCATTATCTGGTGATCTGATATTTAACCAATTCAGAATTGCACCCCTCTCCATCAATGTATGCAATCTATGGCATAAGCTCAAAGTCTACAGTAACTCAGATAGATCCACAAATGATCTCTGAATACAGTATTGTATCTATGGTTACTTTTTGGTTCAGCACTGATTGCTACAATGTGTCACCACAGTGGAATGGCCAGCGGGTAGCGGCATCCCACCTAGGCACTGTCCCGCAGCAGTGCTGCCACTAAGGACAGGACTTGGTGCGAGGCCTGCATGACAGGACCTGCTTCTGGGCCCATGGCGAACCAGTCTCTGCAGCATAATGGGCTTATCAGAAATATGTCTTTTGAGCGAGTGAGCGATTGTGCGATCCACACCGCTTCTCCTGAATGAGGATGGGGGGCTAATGAATATAAGAGGGACAATGGCAAAATGGTGAGGAACAGAGAGCGACAGAGAATCAGGGAGATTAGGCTCCATGCCAGAGCTTTCTGTTCTAAGCACAGTCGGCTATGCAAACTGGACCAGAACATTACGCCCTTTCAAAGTCCCATAGGCCTTGGCAAGTGAGTGTGTGATGTAATGCATGGTCTTGCAATAATAACTACGTGGCTGCTGTACGAGTCGGCTATTATACAGCACTGAAAGTAAAATAATATATTCAATGTACGTGATTCACACATGTACCATCATTTCTGCATGAATAAAATATATCATGATTTTTACATCAGCACCATCTTTCGGAGATGATTGTATTGATGTAATAGATTTTATTCATGTGGAAATTATGGTCACGTTTATATTGAGCACATTCAGTGCAAGGTTCCACTCTGCGTCATATAGTCATATGTGCATGCATGCACAGCTACAGTAGATAATCTTGTTGATATGTAGTTCCAAGGCTGTGAACTGCAGCTGCCCTTTAGTCATCATTATAATGTCCATCCATTAGAGACAACTTCACCCAATTGGAGGGGCCAGACCATGGGCTCCAAAGAGCAGAAAGGAGTGAGAGACCCTTAATAAGCTGAGCAGTAGCGTTCCAAAAAGGAGGAAGGCTCACATCTGCCTCCACCTCACACAGGAGGTAATTGGCAAGCCCCTCTCTTTCTCTCCTCACCTCACTTCTTCTGGGCTCGGGTGCAATCACCGCTAAATTTTCTCCTTCCTGTCGCCAGCATTGCAGATTGCTGCTGCTGTATAATTGCTGATTCCACAGCCTGGTCAAATTTGAAGATGGCCCGAAGGAGTGAGATGAAGAAAAAAAAAAGCGTTGTCTTGTCCATCTACATTCCAGGGGACAGTGCCCAGTTTTGCCCGCTGTATTGGAGACAATTGTCCCTGTCTGCACTTGACTTGGGCCTGTGTCTGTGCTGGCCATTGTTTGTGTGGAAGCCTTTTTATAAACTAGCAGACCAGTATTCCTCGCAAACAACGAAGACGTTCTGTACAAGTTATAAACTGACAAAGCCTCTTTCAACAAGATAACGAACTTAACCATGGGCTTTGTCACTGGCACCTTCTTTCTGTCATTCTGCACTTGTTGGCAAATTTAGAGGTCAAATATTTCAAGCCATTTACCAATTATAGCCTTTAGTGGTACTTCAGCAAACAGTGAGGGCCTATATTTGTACTTCGTTTTCTGAGAAACTCATGTATGCTATTTTTGTTCAGCAACCTGCTCTAAAAAGGATTTGTACCATAGCATTAGAGTGTTACTAGAATTCGAAGGGAATGTAAACTGTCAATTGTGCCAAATCAGCAAACAGACACCTGTGAGCATCTATAATGGGAGGGCCTTTCCAGACAACAAGGCCTACCACAAGTGATGGTGGCATACATTGGATCAAGCTCACAATCTTCCTAAGCAAACATAGATGGTGACACCATCTGATAGCCCATTAGCATTTTATTTAACTATCAGTCTCTGGATTTGTTTTGGTGTCAATCCTATAGGACAGGTTAGAATGGAATTAATAGCCTGTGTGATAACCTCCCCTAAAAAACTTTTGCTTAAGTTTCCAGGTTTTTGTAAATAAAAAATACCATCACTATCATACCAACAACCTCTTTGTTTTTGTGCTCTTTGCCAGATGCTCTTTCGTTGCCAGCTATCCTTTATTTTATGTGAAAAGTTCATGATGGGTGAATTCTCATGAAAAAAGATCATATCAGCATATTATGAGACAACCTTCTGGTCTGATATTTCTATTACAATTCATTTTCAGTTATTACAAATTATGCATTGACACTACAAAGTCTAGCACTGTTATTGCTAGGGTATCAGCACTAGAAGACATTTCACAGGACCCACCCTGCACCAGGGTGTGTGGTTGACACGAAAGTTATAACATAACATGAGAAAGAGACAAAGAGAGATACAGTATGTAGACAGACAGAGAGAGAGAGAGAGAGAGAGAGAGAGAGAGAGAGAGAGAGAGAGAGAGGAGAGGACAAGTGTTAGCATGGTCTCTCAGGATGTGTTATAGTCTGATGAGCTCTTCTTTCCCCACGGGCCTCATTAAAAAGCTTCCGTCAGGAACAGCGCTGTGTGACGCTGCACACTTCCACTTTCCCCAGCTTTTCTGCTCAAATCTCCTTTCCATCCCACCCAGGCCCGGGCCAAAAACACAGAGACACTCATGTCCTCTCGTTTATCTTCGCTGCCTCACTGTTGGTCAGGATATGGCCACACATTGTTGCAAGCCTTTCAAGTAGAAGCACCTATTTATTTGCTCTTTTCAGTGTTAATTCTTTTGCTTTTTGTGCCTCACAGGCTCCCTCCTGGGCTCTGAACAGAGTGGCATTGGCTGCCTTTCAGTGTACCAGCCCATGGTCACTGAGCCAGGAGAATGGAAGGGCTTAGAGACGGAGGAACCACAATCTCCTCACACACACACACACATATAGGCACCTAGCAGAATCAGGTGGGGCTGATTCTGTAAAATGAGTCAATTCTTCCCTGTTTGTACCTAATAACTGAAAGGGGCTACCGTATGGCACAGATAGTATGGTTGTAGTAGTATAGTCCTATTCAGTATATTTATTGCATGTATTGCATATTTATTTGGTGGTGGGTTGGGGGGTGAGGGTTATTGAAATTTCCAGTGATCCAATTTAGTCCCTTACCACTAGCTAGAACTTCTAGCTTCTAACTTCTAGAATTTCAAAATGGCACCAAGTTGTCTGGGTTAGGACTAGCAAACACTTCCTGTAAGTCACATGAAGCAACACTTCACCTTCTTTAAACTGTTGACAACGCCTCAACACTGAACACTGAATGTAAATAATTGCTCTACAATTGTTGCAGCATTGCTTATTACTTTCTGACATGGCCTCTGTTGGCTTCTCTACTCATGTTAGCGAGTGTAAACAGCAAGCGTAAGCGAGTGTCATTTACATAGCCGTTACAGTAGCTTGTATTCTGTGGCATTTCCAAATATGAACACAATAAATGTAGTTATTCCACAGTTTGAAACAGTGCTCAGCAATTCACTATCGGATCGTAAAACCTTGTAAAGGTTATAAAAAGGCCGGAAGCTTTAACTGAACTAGCCTTTCCAGAAGCACGACCATTCCCTGCACTACATTTTCCTGCTTATCCATTTGCTTATCATGAATGCTGTGCAGCAGATTTAGATCAGAGGGCTGATCTTAAGAGGCTGCCGCAGAGAATCAGACTTGGACGGTTAGTGCAGTCTGTGAGAAAGAGAGCAGAAGAATAAACAGGGAGAGAAATGAACTGTACATCTGCAATCTTCTGCACTAATCCTGTTAGGACAGCATGCAGGTTTGGCGTGTGAGGTCGTTCAGCTCTGCCCTTCACATTCCCCATACCTGCCGACCCCAAAATATGGGTTATGCAGACTGTGACACCACTAAACACACACTAGCTGGACGTGAGCAAGGCCTTGATTTGTAATGCTCACCATTTTCCAAAAAATTCATTTTACTGTGAATTTAATGAATGAACGTAAATGAATGAATGCACATATAACTTCCTGTCTAAGAATAAACAGAATTACCAGGTTACAACCCACAAACCATAAAGAAAGTAATGTATGATTTCTGGGTGCCTTTTCACAGAACTGTACGCTTGTTTCACACGCCTGTCATCATGATCTCCAAAGCAAGGCTGAGGTGGGAGATTGTATAGGATGGTAAAATTGGAGTGAAATTCAGTAAAATGCTATAAATATTATGGAGGTGTGGAGATGTTTAAGAGGGATTGTTCTCAGGATTTATATTATTTCTGTGACTCACTCATGTCTTCATCACACCACAGTCATGTTTTCATAGTAGTGAAGTATGATTTAATCTACTTACTGAACCATCACATTTTAACATCCTGTTAAAACATCAAATCTGTGTACAAATCTGTTTTAATCATTTTCCCACCTCAGCCTCGTTTTGGATTTCAAAATGTGAAAATGTATTTTTTCTTATGTTCAATTTAGGCCTCTATGACATAACTGTTTATGTGTAATTTCACAAGCAATTGCACATTTTTATTATGCAACTTATTACATAGTAGTTGCATTAAAATAATAATTTATATTGATGACTATTTGTCTCTGTTTTGAGCCTGTATTTGTGGCTGTTATACTCATTTTGTTAATTTTAGTGTCAAAAAACGATTAAATCATAAAGCGTACGGTATGGTAGCAATTGAAATGTATAATCGCCAGAATTTTTAGCGAGGAACGACAGAGAAAGGGTGAAACAGAGAAGGCATTTGAAAGTGTAAGCACTTTGGAGGAAGTAGGTTGTTGTTGTTGATGATGATGATGCCTCATTTTAGTGCATGGCATTCAGACTGTGCTCACATTTCAGCAGAGGGCCTAAAAGCACTGCTGAATGTCTCTTCCAGACGGGCACGGAGAGGGTGTGTTTGTGTGTGTCTGGCCAGTGCCCCTCTTGAGCCTGTCTCATGGCTGGAAAGGAGTAGCAAATAGGGACAAGACCAGGCTTTCAGTGTCATCTCTGATTGGTCAGGGGTGAGTGGTGCCTCACCTCCGGCTGAACTCTGCCTCGGCTGCTGATTGGATGAGGGGGAGCAGAGCCTCACTTGTGGCTGAAACTTGCGTTTGGTGAGACTGACCATGAGAGTCCAGCTTGCCGCTCTTGAGCCATCACTCTGGGGCTGGAGAGTGTGAAGAGCCCCTTCATCAGCACGTGGCTGTGATAGCACTCCACACAAGTGCACCAAACCCCCCGAGCCGGCCCGCCGCCAACAAGCCAATTTATATCTCCTTCCCTGTTATTAAGCAATAGGACGTCTGAGAGTGAATACCAAGATTTTAAGCCCATGCCCTTAGTGAACTTTGCCAAACTGACCAGATGACTTATTCCCTGGCTTTATTACCAAAAGAACATCCTATTACTATTAGAAGAGTGTTATTTCTGAAAGAACATCTTAACTTTTTGTCATGTTTTTGCACATTTCTGACATTAAAACCAAAAGAAAAAGGTCCAAAAAGCAAACTGAAACCTGTCTATGTGAATCATCCCTGTCAAAACAAAGCCTTACATTGTCATTTTTTACACACATTGAAAATGCCAGCTGTGTTTGACACTGTGTCAACAGTTCATGTTGAATGGAGCAATAGAAATGACTCAGAATAAAAAATTTTAACATTTATTTTTTTCTCTCTTGTAAAGTTACGTTTTTGGAGAGAGGAGGTTTTATTCCAAAAGCAACAACGTGTAAACGTAACTGATGACATTTACTTCTATAAAAATGTAATAACAGTTAAACGGGGTTACAAAACAACAGTAGTTACAGTGCACTTTTAAGAGTAAAATTTTTGTACGCCTTTGGTGAAATTACATGTTTTGTTGATTGCGCAAAATTAACTACACATCCTGTTCAGAAAAGAAACCTCTACAAATTTTAATCCACAGTTACGGTTTATTTTCTAAACTGAATATACTGGGGGGGAAACATGAAATGTGGCCTGCACAAAACTTACGATACCTCACTCACCAATAAATAGAATTTGAACAAAAGATTTGGAGAAAAGTTTTAAAAGAACAAGAAAATCCTTTCATTTGACCATGGATGTCCAAACTTTTGCATGTGGCTGAAAGTGTTTAGGTGGTGTACTTTAGTCCACCACAAGAGGTCACTGCATTCAGTGTCTGTATTTTAAACAGAGACGTCTCTCAGTTCACATTCTGTACATTTTTCAGTGATGATGGAGTCATCAGAGAGACATCAGAAACATAACATGGCTTCACGTTTTGGTCTGGATTACTATAGCTATAACTCTAACAATGAAAAAGCTAAATGCTGGTGGGCAATAGGTTTTCATCTACACATCTGATTCAACTCCCTAGTGAATTGTCATGCCCTCAGATATCTGAATCTGGTGTCTTCGTTAGAAAGGCCTGAAGCTGTGTAGCACAATGGGGACCTATAATGATAAGTGAGAAGTGAGAAGCAGTGTTATCTGCTATAATGTGATGTTTCAGTAGCAAAGTGAGGGTGTGAGGATATTGTGCAATCATTGAGAGCTTCTTCAAGACTGATTCCCTCTGTGGCACACGGCACCCCCGCCCACACAAACAACAGCAGGCACACTTCTCCTCTGGTCCGCACAGCCCTACATCTGCCTCTACACACTGCACCCCTGCTCTGCACACTGCACACACACTCACTGCACACTGCTGCTGCAGGGAGTCCACATTTTTATCAACATCCTCATCATGGTTATCTTTTAAAAATCTTTCTTTCTCGCTCTTTTCTCTTTCTTCTCTGTCAGTCTCAAAACCTGTGTCTTTCTTTTGCTACTAAAGCTCTCCACCATGAATTTTAGGTCAAAACCTTCTCATAAAACAGAGGCGTCATGCATGAGGCAGTGTTTTCGTAATCATATTGCATAATATATTTCATTTGAGGAACCACTTAGAGGTATTCAATGCTTCAGGTGTCTGGTTCCTTTTTTCACCACCGTGATCAATTCTGACCTGGCAAGTTTCTGAATGACTGAATCATACAGAAATTGATCTATACAACAGCATCTGCCAAATGAATGAATGTAGATGTAATGTAATGTCCAACTAAATCTACTGTGATAAGAAAAACATGCCATGACTTGTTATGAAAAGGTCCCATAACTAGTGATGAAACTGTGTACAGTCTTGAATGGGACATCTAACAGTACCCAGGTTTTTCATGTTATGTCATTTTCATACTTTTATTCACAATCAAACTAGAATGTTATCATGTTTTGTTAAACACTAGATAAAGTTTAAATTATAAATTAAACAATACTGGCTTTTTTACACATTAGTGCACAGGCAAGATTAGAGAACATAAAACAACAGACACTTAAAATATTAGATATAGACACTAATAGGTTCCTTTAGGTTCTAATAAGATTTCTGTGCAAATGTACAATACTAACATGCACACTAAAACCCCAAGGTGGTTGATTGACCTTTAAAGTTTGTCCACATTAAATGAAATATTAATTAATTAAATAAGTTTATTAAGCCGAGGTGCAAAGGTCATTTCTTTAGGTTTCTAACTCTTGGCTGTTGTCTGCAGGCTTCTGCTGAGTGCTCATGACATATGAGCTCATGAGTGATCATGTTAAATGTAGCATCACCTTTAACCAGTGTTGGGAGTAATGCGTTACAAAAGTAATGTATTACAGTAACGTATTACTTTTTGCTGTAACGCAGTAGT
>JBBJLR010000133.1:21080926-21095638 GCA_037577145.1 Brachypetersius gabonensis | reverse complement strand
AAGGGATTACTTTTAAATGACAGTAATAAGTAATCTGTAATGCATTACAGTTTGGAAGTAACTTGCACAACACTGCCTTTAACCCTCACTTTCCTTTACCTGAGGGACTAGATCCCCCTTTGTTCTTTAAAAATGACAAAGTACCTTTAAAATTATTTCCCTGTCACACCATCCAGCCCTGCACAGTATTTCCTTACGTCTCTCGCCTTTTCCCCACATCCTACATCTCCTGATTTTTCTTTACAGTACCCATATTTCTCTGCAGTTTCCGGTCAGTTTCTGTCCATCACATGCCTGTACAACCACATCAAGCGGATTAAAACGCCAAGAAAGCATTTTTTTCCTTTAACAGGACTTCTGCTTTTTTACTTAAATGTCCACTTTATGCCACAACTTAAATATTTCGGTGTAATCTGAGTCCTGTTAAACATATCAGTGTTATTTATTTATATTTAAAAATGCATGTAGTTCCATAAACACGCTGGTTGTTATTTCTTATCTTTTTTTTTGCAAAGTCATTGCCCGCGTGTCGTAGTGACAGTCATTCAAGTACCCAGCCTAAATGCCACGCTTTCCTTTGTTTGCACACCTCCGTGTGCACCGTGTGCAAAAGAGTCCACATCCTCCCTGAACAGCCCCCCAAATATGTGCAAAAACCCCATGATTAGCACGATGCTCAATGGGTTTCCTGAACATATCTGAACAATATCTGATGACTTTCAGAAAGGGGAAGTGTCCTTTATAGGAATTGTCTCTTGCTGTGTCATTCTGCGGTTCTTTGCTCACAAAAACAATCTCAGTACCAGAAAGGCATGACTCACTGATGAACTGATCATGAGAGGTGCAATAATTTATATAGACTAAAACCCACTGGTGTCTCCATGAGGGGCTTTGGTCATATCAACATTAAAGCTAAATGTTTGTGTTAGCCATCTGGATGATGATAATGATCATATTTTCCTGCTCCTTATTCTTATTATTACTATAATTATTATTATTATTATTATTATTATTATTATTATTATTATTATTATATAATGTTCTGTTATATTTATATTGATTTGTGTGGATAAACAAACAAAACATATGAATCAAACTTTGTATCTAACTTTGCAGTAGAAGGAAAAACATTCTTAACCTTTATTATACCATTTAGACTTTCTGTTTGTTTTGATTAATTTGGTTCATTTTGTTGTTTTTTCATTGTTTTGTGTTTGTTTTTTTAAACAATAAAAATGTATATTCAAGGTTTTGTGCTGATGATAATATCCATCATCCTCCATTATTATCATTATCACCATTTCCATCATTATCCTTATTCTTAATGGTGTTGCTATTGCTTTTCATTAGGCAACATGTAAATATGGCATATTCCCACAGAAGGTGATAAAGTGTTTGACACTAGAATACGAAAGTTAAACTGACACAGTGTCATAAGAGTCGATGACTGAGCTTAGGTTTTATTTTCTTTGAACTTTTTTATTTTAAATATTTGTTTAAAATTCCTAGAAACAGCTTTCCTATACCTGCATAACAATATCCCATTGTTCTTTATTACTGTTTCATCTCTACTTGTTGTGGAATATGATCATCTGTATTAAGAGTTTTGCTACTTATTTCCCTCTTATTCATTTTGAATATGTATGATATGGAGACGGAGATGGAAATGTTAATGATGTGAGTTATTTAATGTTATTAGAACAGCATCTTTAAAACCCGTTTCATTCAGGAACCTAATTATACAAAACAAACAAATATCTTCATATTTTTTAATTGGATTGAAATGATCATCCTCTGAAGTGTATAATAAAATTGCTTAAATAATTACATTTCATAATTGGACATAAGCTGACACCAGCTAATAATATAAATGCACAGTCACATAGAAGGTCCACTTTGTGCCGGCCATGAGATACAGCTATACACCAGCCCTTTTTTAATACCCACATCCATATGTATATTTCTAGATTGTCTGTATAGTGTACTTCTTAAACTGTGCTGTTGGTTTTAATGTTTTTCCTTTTTTCTGCTCTTAACTTTGTACTGTCCACTTTCTACCATGAGAATGCAAATAAAGGTTTATCTTATCTAATCTTCAGCAAGATCTTATTACTGTCTAAAATATTTTAATTGACTGGCAGCAGCAGTCTAATGTTGATAAAGCTTAAAAGAATCTGATTTGTTAACATTAGCATTTGCTCTGATCTGAGAGTGGAAACATTCTTACCTGTGTGTGGTGGTAGGCCTGAAGGACAGCGCACGTCTTCGCTCGCTGATAGACAGGCCCTCCTGACCCTAGCATTCATCAGTCAGATATAAAGCTTTTTCTGTTTCCTCTTTTCTCTGTCTATGGAACTGAGTGCAAAGGGAAGTTTCTACGGCAACATCTCCTACATTGGTTGACCCAAATATCAAACTCAGTCGACATGTGATTCTTCTGTATTACTTAAGAAAGCCATATGTGTCGTGATTTTATGATTTGGATCGATGAGTAATTCCGATGTTCAGAATGTCAAGACCATTTATAGTTAAGTATATCGTAGCTGACTTTCATGTAAATAGAGACCTAGCTGTGTAAAAAATCACCACAATAAGACAAATTCTCAATGGCAATTAATCACTGACACTATAATTTAGTCCAAATCTGGTAAAAACTCTCTTCTGCAACCTGATACAGATACCATGCACAGGCAGTTAATACACATTAACTCCAAGTTCAGAAATATATATTTCTGAGGGGCAACACAGAACATTTGCATTATGCAGAGGTTCTTCAAAATCAGGAGAAATGCTAAGAAGCATTCACTGCAATGTGCTTAGAAATGTATATTATGCTTTATTATATTTTAATTTGCCGTGCTAATTTACAAGTTAGATGAAAAACCCTATACTGATCGAATTTATACTTTTGTGCATCCTGTATATTTTCAGCCAAAAAACACTTAGCTGACAGAGCCTTGCTGTTCAAAAACAAAACTGGTCATCTGTAGCAATGCTCCAAAGAAATCTTCTTGGCACCATTATTTGAGCTGTATGTTAAATAAAGGCTCATGAATTGCAAATAGTAACTGATCATGACAATGTAAAAGAAACATCAGTAAGTACATGCAAGAATAATATCTGTAAAGACATGATGCTCAGGGACAGAGTGTCCACTAGTGGAGTTCTCCTCTCTCGAGGACTCTTCAGGATGCAAGCTTTAAATGGAGGGCGTGATTGGCCTAAGCACAGCATCCACCGTGATTCTCATGGGCCTGCTGCTCCTGCCTGCATCTGCATAATGATAGGAAATGTTCCTTTTGTCAGTGCCATCAATAAAAGATCAGTGTTTGATTTGTCGTTTAACGGGAGATTGATCTGTTTATTCATGATGCTGTGTTATCACAGGAATATAAAGAAGAAGAGATGGCCATTTAGCTCTCAAAGTTAATGACGAGTAGACATAGAAACAAACAGCCACCCTAAAAATCAAGCTCAGCTTCATGCCAGCCCTCCGAAAGTGAGCCTCGAAAGCACTTCATTAATCTCTTAACACTGCAATCTGATCTTGGAGAGGCTGTATTGAGAGAGTAATCAAAACTCAAGGCTCCTAATGGGGGAGGAGAAAAGAGGAGGAGAGAAGATAGTAACAGAACGGAGAAGATAATAGAAGAAATTAGATCAGAAGATAAAATAAGAGAGGAGAGGACAGGCGAGAAGAGGGGAGGAGAGGAGAGAAAAATAGAACAAGAGAAGACAAGAGAAGACAAGAGAAGTATAGTAGTTAGAACTGTAGAATAGTTGAAGAACTGAAATTGCATGAGAAGAGTAGAAATGAGAGAAGAAAATAAATAAATAAATAAATAAAGAGAAAAGAGGAGAAGAGAGGAGAGGAAAGGTGAGAAAAATAAAGCAAAAGAGAGAAGAGAATAAACTGAAAGAGGAGAGGAGAGGAGAGGAGAGGAGAGGACAGGAGAGGACAGGACAGGACAGGACAGGAGAAATTAAAAGAGAGAAAAGAACAAGGAGAAGAGTAAAAAATAAAGGAGAAGGGAAGAAAACAGAACAGAGCAGAAGAGAACCAAAGAGGACAGACAAGCAGAAATAGTATAGGAATAATACAGAGCTGAAACTGCAAGAGCAGAGAAGAAATAAAAAAAAAAAAGAAGAGAAGAAATAACAAGAGAAGACAAGAGGAAATGACAGGTCAGGACAGGACAGGAAACGAGGAGAGAAGTTTGGGCAGACGGGAGCCGCCAGACTTCTGTCTGCGGCTGCCGTCCTGTCCAGTGCTGGTCAAAGGTCTAGTTGCGTGTGCAGCCTGCAGGACACATGCCAATCAGAAGGCTGATAGATCATTTTCTTAGAACCTAAAGTCATTGCGAAGACTCTGCTGTTGTCTGGGCGCCATGAGTTAAAGAATGATTGACAACTGCCACTGAAGCACAAGAAAGTGTAAACAGATGCACTTTGCTGTATTGCAGTTTACATTTCCTCTAGGTTTTCTTGCTTATTTTCACAGTTGTGTGCCATGTCTGATTTGGAAACAGCACAACTTCCTTCAGTGGCATGGCCTAAAATCACGTGTTTGTGTGAGTCACCAGTGTTTTATAGCTGGTCATAACGGAGGCGTTTCTCACCAAATAAATAAAAACGTGTGTATTTGTGTGTGTGTGTGTGTGTGTGTGTGTGTTTATAAAGGGCTTAAACACATCATACATTTATTCATCCAACTACTGTTTTCTGTGATCATCTCCTACATGTTCAGATGAAAAATCCACTGGATGTTTTGAAATGAGAATTTTGTTTTCCATGAAACATCATTATCGGGTGCTTTCGTGTCTTTCGCAATGCGCCCAAATGTGAGAACCCACGCTGGAGAGGAGGGAAGATGAGAAAATGAGGAAAAGAAAAAGAAGGTACAGTTCAGAATATTCCAGCATTGCTTTTCTATCATCCTATAAAGTTTAATATTATTTATGACGTTTATTCTATGAGGGGCCATGTAGCACAGTTTGAGGGAAGAAGGCCCCCAGGGTAAGGTGTTTATGCTTTGAAGTTTTCATTTAGGGGATCTGCTATAGGGGACATCTTTAATAAATAATAATCTTTTTAAAACTGTTTGCTGCATATAGGTGTGGAGTGGGATGACGGATGTAAGTGTCTCCTTATCCCCTTGATGACATGGCAGAATTGTTTTTATTTTTTGTTTTGTTTAGTTTAGTTTTTGCCCCTCATTTTGTTTATTTATTTACATACTTATTTTTTCGCCACTGTTAAAGTTGCTGGTAGTCTTGGGTTTCTTATGTCATATGTTGCCAGAACTGATTTACTTAGTTTACTTTAGAGTCAAATAAAAAAAATTAGGCAATTTATTTCCAACTTTGTTTTAAGTTTACTTTAAATTGGTCAAACCAAAATAGTGAGTTTATTTCACTCAGTTCATCATACCAAACTCATTGTTTTGGTTACATGGGATTCAGGATTTGTACAAAAATCTAAACTTAATTGTAAAGTATGAATATTCATTGCAAACTGAAATATGTTACTGGTACTGTTAGATGTTCATCCAAGAAATACAAATTTCATCACTTTAGACTAGTCCAGTCCTGGAAATCAACCCCACCTTGGAGGGCAGAAATACAATCAAATCATACAATCTTGATTAGAAACGCATTTTTGTCCCAAAATAAATATGGAGGAGTATTCTATAAGGAGGAAATGCAAGGCTGATAATTCAAACAATGACGATGGCAGTAGTCATAAAAATAACCATATTTAGTTCCTTAAATAAGTTTTCAAATGATGTGTGTAAATAGGAGTATTCTCCATCAGAAAAAGCCTACATATGGAGAAACGGATAATCCACTTCTATTTCCCCAAAGATCCCTATTGGTAAATAAAATAAATGAGGGTGAAGAACCTCTTAAACATGTATAGAACCTCTACACTCATTTTCTTTAATGCAAAAGCTCTAAACACTCTTGGTCTAAATCTTAACATTAAGTTTTTATAACGTTACAGTATTTGGAAGATCTTTAAAGATCTTTAAACTCCTGGAGGGCTGTGATCTAGTAGGTTTTGGTGATTTCCCTGCTCAGAAACACCAGGTTCACCTCAGCAGTTAATTGTCAGGTTTAGTGAATGTGTTTGAGGAGAAGAACTATCAAACTGTGCTGGACCAGAGTTTGAGACCCCTATACACTCTTGGTTAGAACCTTTAATATACGCAGGTTCTTTAAATGTCAAAAGGTTCCACATATTGTCAAGATTTTACAGACTCCTGGATAGAGCATTTACATTATGTGGAGGTTCTTTACATTTTGAAAGGTTCCACATAGTGTTAATGTTCTATACATTCTTAGGTAGAAGCCATTTACATTTATGGCATTTAGCAGATGCTTTTATCCATTCCCTAACTACAAGGGACAGTCGCCCTGGAGCACCCTGGGGTTAAGGGTCTTGCTCAGGAACACAGTAATGGTGCTGAAGGTAGATTCAAACTCATGACTTCTGGGTCCAGAGGCAAGTATCCTACCCACTAGGCCACCACCACCTTCACACTGTTAAGGTTATAAGAAGTCTTGGTTGGAATCTTCACATTGTTTGTAGATTTTTTAAACTTTTAGAAATGGTTCTTTAAAGACAAATCCTTCAACTTAGGGTTACCTTAGGGTTACCTTTTTCTTTGACATTGTTCCAAAGAACCTTTGTGTTTAGTAGCATTTACCAATTAAAGGCTTCTCAGGGAACCTTGTGTCTAAGCCAGAGTGTAAACACCCTCTGTCAGGCTGTGGAGACGGCCAGTGTGTGTTTTTGTGGTGGGGGTCATACTTGGTTAAAACAATCGTAGATAATGAAATAGGTGTTTGATGTGTGCTGGTAAGGAGACTTAATTTTCAGAAGAAACATGGTCAAAAAGAAGCGAGCCGCCTCTCTACAATCAGCAGCCTTTAAATGGCTCTTTAAACGTCACCCTCACCTCCAGCCTGGCGCTCTCCCTTTGTCCAAAAGTTTGAGATAGGACAAACTTCCCGTCACATCTTCAAAACCCTGATCGCTTCGCTTTATTCTGATCGATGTGCTCCATTCACCGGCACGGTGTCAGGATAGTTGTGAGGGGAGGGGGGAGAACAAAAAAAAAAAGTCTCCCTCTTTGAGATGGCAATTGTATGTGGCTCTGTGTCTGCCTTACCTGTGTGTCTTTGATCATAGCAGAGCATGGGGTGGCGTTTGATTTCCAGGGATACTTTGACAGCTCACAGGCTGGCAAAAGCCTCTCGGATGACTGCGGGAAGATCAGAGGAGACAGGGTGGAAGGCAAAAGTCCAGCTGCGAGAAGATCAGAAGAGGCACAACTTCAACCACAGCCATTGTGTGAGAATACAGTCTCTTGGATAACTTTTTTTTTTTCTCTTGAGTAAAAAAAAAAAAGGGAAAAAAAACCTTCCCCTTCAGAATTTTGAACGACTCAGTTTAAGGTCTGTGAGGTTTTGTCTAACTTTGACAAAAGAGGCTTGTATAGACATCTCAGGAGGCTTTTGCTTCAACCCACAGAGCTGCAGTTCAAGCCGAACCACGAGTGTTCACTGTTAATCCGTGTCTTCAGCTCCCCATCTTCTTTTTTGCCGTGCACCACTGTGATTCACTCAAGTCCTGCTGAAGTGTAGAACGCTTCACAAAGAAAATAACTGAAATATACAAAGTGCTATGGTGGATTAAACCTTGGTGAAGTTCGACTTGTCCCTCAACGCACGGCTTGTGGTGCTTTACGTCTAGCAAGGCTGGTGTCCAGTCTCTGCTTGTGCTTCCACCATTAGCTATTGATTCTGTCCTGCACACCATTCACTAGAATATGTAGAACATCATTCATTTCCCCTAATGAAAATATATTGTTAAGAATCATCTATGCTCTTCCTGGCCTTTATGCAGCTATTAATATTTATCATTTCATTTATCTGGGATCCATTAACCAATACAGCAAAGCAGAACATCCGATTCAGGCCTCAACAGGACCCAACCTACTCTGAACTGAGGTCTCCCTCTAGTGGCACACTGTGGCAAATATGAGAATAGTTAAGACACTTGGTACTCAAGTGAAACCAAATATAATGGTGAAAATTGCCACAAATCACACAAAGGCTTCTGATGCTTTAAGTATTAGTTCTGAATATAAAACCTTATAGGCTCCCACTTTTATGTAATATTCTTTAGTTAGTGTTTTCTGGGGGCTGCCTGTCAGTGCTGGACCCTTGGATTCACCCTAACTGGCCTCCTAACATACAGCGCCCCATATCAATACTATACCATCAAGATGAGGCCACTTAGAATTGAAAATGACCTGGACCACAGAAGAGAAAATTAAACTAGCCAAGCAGCAAGAATGGGCAAAATTTCAGAGAAACAAACACGAAATACTGCATTCGTCTGAACATACTTTAGAGCCCTAAATCTTTGTCTTTTTTTTTTATTCGATTACATACATTCAAAAAAACGCCTAACTGTACTCTAATGCACTAAAGAAAGCACATGCACCACAGCCATGTTAGTATCATGTGTTTTTTAGTCCCCAAGGGCTGCTGATCTTTTGTGCTTTATTGTATTTCACCTATTACTGCCATAGGTCATTTACTGTCATACACTAATTAGTGCCATAGGGCTTTTTATTGTCATACACTTGTCACTGCAGTAGGCCTGTGGCTGTCAAAGGCCATTTATTGTCATACACCAGTTAGGGTCATAAACCTATTAGCGCAATAGCCCCTTTATTGTTATGACAATTGGTCTGATAGTGCCATGGGGTCCCACACATACGAATAGATGTAGAATTGGTCGGGTGCACTAAAGACCCTGATGGTGCCATAAACACGTAAGTATGCATCTGTCCTTTTCAGCCCAACTGAAGTAGAACTACTCTGGTGGATTAAAGTAGGCATGAGTACCACAGCCAGTAGTGGCATTAACACTTAATGCCATGTCTTTATTCCCACAGATTTTAGGCCCATTAATGCCACAAACTGTCAACGGCGGCGGCTAATCTGACAAAAAAAAAAGGGGAAGTTTTCTGCATAAAATGTTCTGCTGTGCGTAATATGATTTAATGTCTCCCTCTGGAGGCTGCACTTAAGAATTGCATTAACTTTTTCATTTTCATGGGCCTTGTGTGTTCTGATAACTTATTTGAGGTCCTCTTATATAAACATGGATATTATCCTAATTGAGTCATGATTTATATAATTTCTTTTCAAATTAATTAGAGTATAAGGTTTTATATACAGCTTAATCAGTGTTTGGGCCATATGTGGTATGGCATGTTACACTAGAAGACGACAACTTTCAGAATAGAAAAGTTTTTAAAACAGGATTTTCAAAAAGATTAAAAAGTATTAAACATTAAGGCGGTTTTCAGAATCACAACTAGTATAATATTTGACATACTTTAACACACCTAAACACTAAAAAGTGAACAACAAACACATTAAAAGATGATAACCAGTTTATATTCTCCTTCAAGTCAGCTATAAAACTGTTATTAAACACACTTCCACTGTGGATGGTAGATGAGGGGTTTATTGCTCAGCATGGGCACCTAGAACAGAAATTACATTTCTAGGACAAGCTTCTGCCAACAGATGATTGTGCTGACAAAATCCAGAGGAGCTTTGCTTTCCCTCTTGCCCTGAGATTAAGACTTCCATCTAGACACAGCTGGCTGAGCTGGCCACGCAAACAGAAGCAAAGCCACATAGATCTATCGACTAGGTACATAAAATCTCATAATGCACCTGCAGGTCAGACCTAGGTCACCCAGTGTGCTGCTGGCTGAGCTGAAGAGCAAAGCGGGGTGGTCAGCGGTATTAGAAGCCTGTGCTTTGGTCAGCTTTCAGGTCTTTGGTCAACAAGGCTGCTGTGACTGGGTGCATTGAGTCACGATTCTCCTTGAAAACTTTGACAGCCTCATCACGGAACTTGGAAAGATTGTACACGTCCCTGAAAGTTAGAGCAGAAGAGAAGGATCACTGATGGTTCTGATTCACTAATCACTAGAATGCCTGGAACACAAGTGTGCATATACACCTCTGAGGAGGTTTACATTATACACACCTAGTATGAAAAAAAGCACACAATAAACAAATGTCAGACATTCAGTGTTTTCATTTTGTACACATGAAAACCCAGTACAAATCATTTTCTCATCGTTAATTTCCAAATGTGGACATTCAAGTTCCAAAAAGTGTTCAAATGTATGTTCCTAAAACAACTTAAGAATCCATTGTTATCCAAGTGGTCTATGGTTACCTGAACAGCGGGCGTGTGAACTTCATCCTGCCCTGCTCCGTGGCCATCTTCAGAGCCAACGGAACGGCTTCTTCCCACTGGGCTTTAAGACACAGACGCAGCCACCTACAAGTCCACACAGACAGGCACTCACATTTAACCAAAGAAAAATTAGCAGCCTGAACAATTTAGAAAACCATGATTTTTACCAGTAGTAGTTTTGTTTTATTGAACACATTTTCATTTATATTTGTTCACACTTTCCAGCGCTTAACAAGAATAAAAATCTGCCGCCTATGAAACAAATGGATAAGTGGTAACTACCTGTTTTGTGCAAAACCTTTGACTGGTAGTACAGTAACCCCTCACTTTACACGGATCAGCAGTCGCGGATTCAGTCAAACGCAGATTACCGAACTGTATTATAATACACTGAAAAGTTGTCAAGCGCCATAAAAAAGAAGAAAAAGCCTGCCGAAGCATGTTGTAGCATGACTGCTCCGTGTCTTGTCTTCGTATTTTAGTGTTTTGAACTTTGTTTTAGCTCGCCACACGCCGCTAATGCTAACTGCTAGTGCTAATGGTTATTAAGCATTTTCCTCCGGAATCAATAAAGTTTTATTTGGCTGCATATTTAGGGTTTTGCAAAAATAGGCTTTTTTTTTTTTTTTTACCAAAACACAACAACGTGGTTTGTAATTATATGTGGGTGCTCTTGGAACATAATCCCAGCGAAAAGCAGAGAGTTACTGTATATGTATCGATGACTTACTGATCATGCACTTCTATTTATGCCTACTGCCTAAATTAGGTGAAATACTGTAATAATATACAAAGATCTGCACAGACACCAACTTAAGAGGTGCACTTCCCATCCAGTTTACCTGCAACGGATCTCAGAGTTTCTGATGCTGTTGAGGTTATACACCTCCTGCATTCTTTTGACATGAGACTGAGGTAGAGGGTCCTGTAGCAGAGAGAAAGACAAGGTTAGAGGCAGAAAAAATTTGTCAGACAGACCTAATAATCACTATTTAATGTATTACTTGTGTTAAGACACAGTTCATGTCTTGGTACCTCAAGCAGAAGAAGTGCCATGAATTCAATGAGCTGGTGAGAAGAGAGCTGCTTTACATCGGCCTCACTGAAGCCGGCCAGATCTGCATCCTTAGCCTGACAACACACACGGACACAGAATCATAGTGTTTTACTTCAATACTGTGAGGAACATGCAAGTTCTAGAGCTAAAGAGAATGCACACTCTACCTTCACCCATCTCTGGGCCAGAGAAATGCAGGCATCCGCCAGAGTGGTGTCGTACCTAAGCAAGCAGAGCAACAATCAAATATACACAGAAGCTAATAACTGCACAGCACTTATGTGTGAGATAGTGAGGAATAGTGTTGGTCAACTAAAACTAAGCACTGTGTTTAACCTCAGAAAAAAAAAGTACCACTGCACAGATCCTGGCATTAACCTTGTTTTCCCTGTTCATGAAACAAGTATGACACTTGTACAAAAACAAGTACACTCTAGTGCTTACTCGGCTTTGTATGGAGGCATTCCTGGAGTGTGCATCCATCCATTCCAATCCACTTTATTCAAGATGTCCACCTGAGAGGGAGCAACAGGGATGAGAAGATTAAATCAGACTATTCACTAAAAACCTACAAAAAAAAAAAAAAAACAGAAACTTCAATGGATAATGACACGTTTGTGCATGTTACAGTCATTCACTCACCTTGTCTTTGAAGTAGGTGAACAGGTAGTCCTTCCACTGATCCGTGGTTACGCTACTGTAGGCAAACATCTGGATATAGGACTTCACAAAGCCCATGAACACCTCTGTACAGGGCACACGACATATTATAAACATTCTTATACTCCGTGTGTGTGTGTGTGTGATATATATATATATATATACCTGGACCTCCCAGCAGCTCCTCCAGGTGGTAAAGAAGGGCAAAACCTATATATATATATACCTGGACCTCCCAGCAGCTCCTCCAGGTGGTAAAGAAGGGCAAAACCTTTCTCATATGGCACACAGGAAAAGCTTTCATCAGGGTCAACATCTTTAAGGCTCGGCACCAGGTTAGTTATGACATTATTTTCCCCAAACTGATGAATCTACAAATACAGAACCAAGAGGTGTCACGGAATGTTTCTGCCCTGAAGCACAATTTCATGCAGAGCAGATAGTGGCATCAACAGTATTAATGTCAAATTAGCATCTGAAAAAGGTATGAAACAAATTCAGTAATACTTTAAATGTAAGCAAAGCTAAGTTTTTCCCAGCTTTTCAGGCAGAAAGTTTATTTAGGAATGGTGCTTGGACACTTCTCATTAATAATCAGTTATATCATGTATGAATGTTGCAAAACTATCACTATTTACGCCCGTTTGTGTGAGAGAGTTTCTTACAGCCTCCTGCAGCTCTTTCCATCCTCCCCTGGCTTTAAACTGCCTGAACTGCTCACCCTCCATGGTTCGACCAATCATTCTCTCCAGATACACGGTGTGTCCCTCATTTAACCTACACCCAACAGAGAGAGAGAATTTGCTTTATGTTGAACACAATGTGTGGATGTGAGATCTTCTACAGAAGATTTATTACATTTTATGTGATATTTTCTCCAATATGTTACATTTCCCAAACAAGCATTAATGGTTTGTGTTCTGTGGTGACAAAAAGGTTATGGTGGCATTTACATATGCACAAAAGGAGCCCCACTGATATTATAAGTATGTAACTAACAATGTCTTACTACTGCATAGCCGAATTCCTCCTGCATTCCTCCGAAATTAGGGATAAATTCATATTCAAAAACATGCGATTATATTCATACTCCAAAATGGCACTCGAATTTAAGTGTCTTACAAAGAGAACATGCTGATTAGTGTTGTTTTTGGCAGCCTGTTTTAATTTTAGTTTTAGTCTAGTCTTTGCATCAAGCTGTCATTTTAGTTTTTATTAGTCTTAGTCACGTCCAAACTCTTTAATCTTGTCAAGTTTCAGTCGCCTAAAAGTCTGAGCATTTTAGTTTAATTTTAGTCAGAATTATCCATGACTATTTTTGTCTAGTTTTAGTCAATGGAAACTGATGACATTTTAGTCTATAAACGTTGTCTCCATTTTTAGTAATGCAATTCTATTTAACCCAGTCAATACAGTAGAAGTACCTAGTGGAATAGACAAAATTTAAATTTTCTTTTACAATTCAAACAAGATTCTTATTATTATTACCTTATAAACTCAAGAATACTGTACATCCATTCTCAGAGAGAAGACGTTCAAATTATGACATTTATTTTGCCAACCATGTTAAAACATATAACATACACAAATTTAAATGAAATAAAATAATGACTAATGAAATAAAATGAGTGTGTCTATTGCCGTCAAATCCACATTTGTAAAACTGATAATGTCTTCACCTTCAGTGTGCTGGCCTAAAGTTACCTGAAATTTTTTTTAGTTCCTGAACAAATATATTCTACACAATTTAGGATCAGCTTTTTTGCATGGATGAGGGAAAGGCTGCTTATCAAAAGGCTGGGTGTTTTATTTATCTCTCGTCCCAATACTTTTGTCCACTCTAGATATATTTATTTCACCGTGCCTCTCAATGGACGTATTGGGACATAATGCCGTTAAACTCCGAGAGTCCTAATACTTTTGTCTTCCCTCCCTATCGTACAGGAAATAACGTCTCGTCTCGTTTTAGTCAACCAAGTTGAGACATTTTAGCGTAGTTTTTATTTTGTAAACCACATTTAGTCTCGTTCTTATTCGTCAAAAACAGGATATCTTTCGTTTCGTTATCGTCACATGACCAGCATTTACGTTGTATCTTGTCTCGTTTTAGTCATGTGATAAATGTTTGTTGACGACGATATTTAGTCATAATTTTCGCTGACGAAAGCAACACTAATGCTGATCAAGTCTCATTATATGTATATGTGAAATGAACACAAAAAGACTGACCAAAAATGCTCCCAGGTCTTATTGGTCACCAGGTTCCCAGTCCAGCTGTGAGAAATCTCATGAGCAATTACCTGGAGACAAAGAACACTTATTAATGAAGCGCAAAAAAACAACACACCCTCCACAAAACTTGGACAATCAAGAATGGAAAGAGCCACATAGTCTGAATTCATTGCTCATTCATCTAAAGCATTTCATGGGTCAACATACACAGAGTGACTTACATTAGAGAGGGACCGGTCTCCAGCCTGAGAGTGAGAAGAACACACGGTTACAAAAAAAAGTTTTGCAAGCAGTAGTAGGATGGATCAAGGAGAACATCTAAAGCCTTGTTACACATGTTTTACATATCTATGTATGTCTATAGACAGATATAAAGAGATAGATAAGTAACAGACACACACACAGACACACACACAGACACACACACAGACACACACACAGACACACACACAGACACACACACA
>JBBJLR010000133.1:21064941-21075035 GCA_037577145.1 Brachypetersius gabonensis | reverse complement strand
TAACTGTTCACTGCTTAACTTTACTTCTTTCCTTAAGTGAAAGGAAAGGTTTGGTGAAAAGTTTTCAGCCCTCTATAAACACTAATTCCTTCCTACTACCCTGGGCCAATCTCCAGAATGTGCTGCTGATTCCCTTGCTCCGACATGCTTACTAAACCTGGCAATTCACTGATCAGGTGTCTGTGAGAAGAGAAATCACCAAGTTGTGCAGGACTCCCAGCCTCTAGGACCGAGACTCACATATGGTCAATTATCACTTACCTCAGAGAACTCAAACGCAGCCTGGTCCACATACTCCTTCTCTGACCAGACTCTGGATCTAGGCCCAATCTCCCTGGACACAGAGCACACCATTTCTTAGCTCACAATAACAGCAGAAAAGTGATCATTTGTTGAATGACATCCACCAAACATTTAGAATGACTTGTTAATAGGTGGTGGGTTGCAGTAACATCAAATGTACAATACTATGGTGTAAAGTTATCAGACACAACTTTTCAAGTACATCAATTATTCTAAATGATACTTGAATTGACAATAGTTTTACAGAAAAAGTGGATGGAATGGGCAAGTTGGGTTTACTGTAGGACACAGTACTAACTATAGAATGAGTTAGTTACAGTTGTTCAACCAATAAAAAGGCAGTAACTTGGTGACTTCAGTGTTATTCTTTTTATGTAAAAGTACTGGATTACTGTGTAAACTTGTACTACATAGAACACTACAGTCATACAGTCATCTGTGCAACAGCATTCGAGCATCTGGTCTAGCAAAAAGTAGAAAGCTAATGTACCCTTTAAGTACTACAGTCATAAAGCAGTTGGAATAATGTATACAGTCCATGATATATATGGTATACCCCAATCAGCCCAAACATTAAAACCACTGACGGGTTAAGTGAATAACATTGAATATCTCATTACAATAAAACCTTTCAGGGGTGGGATGTGTTATGCAGCAAGTGAATAGTCAGTTATTAAAGTTCATGTATTGGAAGTAGGAAAAATGGGTGCAATGAGTGCAAGGACCAACTGAGTGACCAACTGGGTCAGAGCAGCAGGTCTGATCCCACAGAAGAGCTCATGGATCACAAACTGCTACAAAAGTTTATATTGGCTGTGATGAAACAGTGGCCATGATTAAACAAAGCACACCTGTCCAATCAACCACTCAAATCAAATTGACCTGAAGCAAAAGGCCATGAAATCTTTGTCAGATCATCATCCTTGAAAGGTTGTTCAATCGGAATATTGAACTGGAACAAGTTAGTGGCGCATCACAATCCAGGAAATGTTGCCCGGTAAAAAGTAATTCATCATTGTGAAACAAAAATTCAGGGTTAGATGGAATCGAGCTTTGTGAGACAGGGCCCATTTGTTCAAGCACAGATTTAGGTGAACCAGCACTGAGACAGAGGGTCAGAGATAGAAAATGAGAAACACTACCTGCTCTCTAGAGCTCCCACCATTACTGCAATCAGGTAAGAAGGCATAGGCACCTGAAAAACAGCCACACATAAACATGCATTAAAACAATAATGCTGCTTATTTTGATTGATGTGTGAAAGTACAATGCTTCACCATTCTCAGAGACAGTTTCTGTTTATCTTCTCTAGCTAAACCACAGAAGCACAACGAATAACAAAGATAAACATTCTCTGATAAAAATCAGCTGTACTAAGCAGATGAAACGTATGCGGTCCCATCTTATCCAGATTAGAAGACGTAGAAGACCTGCTACTGATGGAAGTTCTGCACAATCAGTCCTACAGAGTAGATGCTAATCTCAGCAGGGTTGTCAGCACTCACGGCATTTTGTTTTTGAAAGTTGTAATAGAGGGGGAAAAACCCCTTCTTTCAGAAGGCACAGCATCATGCAACAAAAAAAAACACTGCGTTACTGTTAAAAGCATTCCAGAGAATAACATTAGGGGAAATACAAATACACAAGAGTATACAGGAGTCAAACAGTTCATTTACTCCAACAACTATGAAGTAATATTTAACAAAAGGTCTCAAGCGAAGTGATAGATTGATATGTGGGTCTTATTGTCTTTATTCTGAGAGGGAAAACACACGAGTCTCAGATGAGAGTGAGAGACACAGAGAGAGAGAAAGTGAGAGAAGAAACAGTGTGTGTGAGAGAGAGAACCGGGGTTAAAGAGAGAGAGATGAAACAGTGTGTGTGAGAGAGAGAACCGGGGTGAAAGAGAGAAACTGGGTGAAAGAGGCACAGTGGCAGAGAAAGAGATCTAACCGGCTGCCTGAAGCGGTAGATGATTCTGCTGCTGTCACTGGGGTCCGGCTCTTGTCCATCACGCACTGCACTCATAAGAGCGATCAGCTCTTTTGGGACAGACACCTAACACACGCACATACAAATAAAACTTGCTGAACTATTAAACCAGAATTCTACATTTTTTATATCTGTATAATTAAATGGTTATGTGAACAAGGTCATTAAGGGAGGTCTGATGTGAAAAGCTCTATTCTAGCAAAGCTTCACAATCAGAACTGATTACAGTGGTGATGGAAGGATGTCTGCCCTTAAAAGCTCACTCACAGAAAGCTATTACATAAAATGGTTATGAATGTGCAGCCTTAAGACTGATAGTTTTATGATTTTGGCATAAAACACATTGGCCTAAAACGTCCATTTCTGGTGTTGAGGTGCAGAGGTATGCACCTCAACACCAGAGACATTCTGACCCCTGGTTCCCATCACCAGAAATCTTAGTCAAGAAGTTTCTCAACAGTGAACCATTTCACATCAAACCAGTCTGAATGACTTACAACCTTATGTACTCACTGAACAATTACAAAGTGGAAATGCCCTTTTAAAAAGTCATGCCTCAGTCTAAGCAACTATTCATCTGTGATGAAGGACAGAAAAGGCTTTTATGTACAGATTTGCAATTAATTTGCATTATTTGTTCAGATTAGTGTGAGAATGTAATGTACATACATCATAGCTTGCTCACCAAATGTGAATTTTGAAAGGTGAAAATGTCACATTTGATTTGCTCTCTGATTGTTTTTGCAGGCTATATTAACTTACTGGTCATCACAGTCGTCTCAGTCATGGTGACAACCAGGCTGACAGATCATACCAGTAACTAGAACTAAAACTGCTTG
Source organism: Brachypetersius gabonensis (assembly GCA_037577145.1). Taxonomy (NCBI): domain Eukaryota; kingdom Metazoa; phylum Chordata; class Actinopteri; order Characiformes; family Alestidae; genus Brachypetersius; species Brachypetersius gabonensis. Next base: position 21,071,901 of record JBBJLR010000133.1, on the reverse strand, counting down.
ATCACTTTATCCTCTGATTTATCATGGATGGTGCTATATCTCGAAACCAGCCCACTCTGTGTTCCTGACATGCAGAAAAGGCAAAACGTCTGAAATGTTTCCTCTCCATGGATGCAGTGGGAGCGATCACTTTTTGCATTGTCCTCATTTTTGTGAAAAGCAGTGCAATTCTTTTTGCTCTTAAGGACACTGCCTAACCGTTACATGTGACTAATTTTGCTGTGAAAAAAATAATGCAGGAATATTTTGTATTTATATGTCACCTATTCACATTACATTCTGTGTGTTAACAGCTGCTTGTTGGCTATAGAAGTGTGAGCTTGTTACCTGGGCATAGTAGGTGTGTTTCACCGATGGTGTGTCCTGGCAAGGCAGCATTGTTCTGCAATGAGTGGCCTGTTTAAAAAACAGAAGAGCAGAAATCACTTACTATAAATACATAAATTAATTAAATGATAACAATAACAACATCAGTAATAAGCCTTCTGCCCAACTCTCCTGTACACTTCAACAGGGATGTACAATACAGCAAAATTATTTCAAACAAAATAAATAACTTTTACTGGACTACATAATTACCGTTGTTAAATCAAAACACTCATAGAAACAGTATAAAAAAGTATAAAAAAAAACAAACACCTGTAATAGGGTGTAATAGCTTTTAATGAAAAGGATTTAAGTAAATATCGTTATATATGATTAAAATACCGATGTTTCATGAATATATAGCATGTATAATCTTCTACAGATCTGTAACTACAGCAGTAAAGCTTCCCTTTGGTTATCTGATAGTTGTTAACTTGCTATGGTAATCAGATAGCTCTAATATCAGTGTGCAGAATCAGTGGCCCAGTTTCATTACCACTGAAAGTGATAACTTGATTAAGATAAATGTGAAAAGCATGCTCTGGAAGTGCTCAGACGATTACTGCAGAATAGAAGGAAAGGAGTGTAGCAAGAACATTACAAAACAAGCATGCCATGACAGTTATCCTGTGGGTGGGGATGTTTCGTAAAACATAAAACAGTCATCACAGCCTAACATCAAGTAATCACATTTTTGACAGAAATATAGGAATAAATCTAAGATGGTAAAGATGAAATTCATTAAAATTCATTATTTGAAATTCATTACTTTGAGTTCTCTCTTTTTTTTAATAGCATACTGATGTGTAAAATTTGTTATTCAATAACAATAATATTCATTATTATAGCTTTGTTTAACTGTCGCTTCTGCTCTTATCTTTCTGATCATTAATCTGAGAGCATGTTGCAAATTCTGTGAGGCGCACCTGTTCGGGGTTGCTTACTCTTGGTCCATAAACTGTCTACTGCTATGGCCAAACTGCTATGGCCAGTTTCTAGACCAAACTGTTCTAACAGACGTTTTGTGTATGTTTTTAAAAAGCAAGAAGCTACTGCACCTTACCATTAGCCAGAAGCTACATACCTGACACTGGCTAAAAAGATAGGGGTGTTTTTTCCCAGCAGTCTGTGCAGGAGACAGCCACTGCAGGGCGGAGGCGCTTGGAGATGTCTCATACTCAATTTCCACAATAACGTGCTGACCACTGAACACACAAGCACAAAGTTAATGCAGGGCATGTTCTTCACACTACAGCTTTAGTATGTTTTGCACATTGCACCAGTATTTCTTAATGCCTGTACCTCTAAATATGAGAAAGGGAACTTCCTCCTTTTACACATGCAATTACGAAACTGTGTAAACACACACATTTAGTGTCTGTCTGGATCACTATGTGCTTTTTAATTACTGGCAAAATTAGCACACTACTATTTTGTTGATCCACCTTGAGTGTACAGTTAGAGACTACAACAGTTTGTGTGTCAATTTCTGAGCACCACTCTCAGCCCAGCAGTAACAGAGTTATGCAACAACCTCAGCAACACTACACACTGCCACAAGCCCTGTGACACCACTGTGCTGAGAATGGTGCTCCATCCAAATAAAATCTGTCTAATGGTGGTCCTATAGATGTGGTAGAGACAGAGAATGACAGCAATGGTAGATGCAAATGATAAAACGGCCAATCAGTGTACATGCAAGCTAGGTGTACCTAATAAACAGGAAACTGCATGTGTATACACTGCATGTGTCAGAGTGCAATTTTTATTTAAGTACTTTTTAAATATTAAAAGACATAATACAGTTTTATGACACTCATTATCACCTCTAAGCTCCATTAATTGTATGAACAGTGGGGTAATACCGTGAGAGCTCAAAGGGCAGTGTGATGTCTAGAGGGCTGCCTTTATAACCATGCTGAGCTCCCAGCTCAAACTTAGCAGCCTGGCCGTTGGCTGACACCTTGAAGATCTTCAGGTCCTTCGTATCGAGGGTCTAAAGAGAAGAGTGTGGTTTATGTAGCAATACAGAAGAGTACAATAACCTATACCAAACTGTGATGCAACTTTACTTTTGCAACTTTTAACTTTCACAAAGTACAGATGCAAAGCTTTTAAAAAAAGAACGATGTCCAAAAGACCTGTATTTTTTCCCAATAGACCTGTATTTTTTTTTTTTTTTTTTACTTCAGGACAAGCCGAATTACAGAAATCAAAATTTGATTATTTATTTATTTTTTAAAAAGAAGTGTGGTCTGCTGCAGTTATCAGGCTCATAACAAAGCCTGCTTTTGACACACTGGTTGAAGGACAGCATGCATCAGCCGTAATTACAAATAACCCCATCTGCCCTCTCTGTCTCCGACGGTAGTGCAGTTCTTACAGATAAAGTGCACCGCTATCGTTTCTGACGGAGTCAAAGTAAAGTCACTTTCGAGACGACTCACCAGTTATTGTGAGCCAACGCCTGCTGCCAAAGTCCATAACGAAAAGTAATATTACACAGGCTCCTAAACTACAGCCTGGCAGATTTTTCAGACAGAACACAACTATTGTTTCCTAAAACAGTACGGCTTCTCGAATACTGAGACTAATAATATATTGCCTTATAAATGAAGATCAGTTTAATATAAATCTAGATTATGTGTGCACCCATTAAGCAATAGGGACGTAAATTTTCTGGAACAAACTTTGAACCATTCAGTAATCAGCTATCCTGCTGCTGATACACTCTGCAAGTTGCTCCGAATAAGAGCATCTGCTAAATAAATAAAAATACAATTCATTACTGTTTGATGCATTCACTGACATACAGTATATTCACAAAAGTATTGGGACACCTGACCACTACACCAACATGGACTTTAACGACATTGCATTCAAATATATAGACTTTTTTAACATGGTGTTGGTTTTCTGTGCTGCAGCTATAACAGCTTCCACTCTTCTTGGAAGCCTTTCTACAAGATTTAAAAGTTTCTGTGGGAATTTGTGTCCATTCATTCAGTAGAGCATTTATCAGGTATTGTGCACTGGGGCACGGTCATGCTGGGAAAGTTGGAAGCATGGATTTGTCTAAAACGTCTTGGTATGCTAAGGCATTAAGATCAAGGTTGAGTTTCACTGGAAGTAAGGGGCCACCTGAATTCAATAATTAATACGTGTGTCCCAATACTTTTATCTATTGCACTACTAATGGGACTGATTTAAGAAAAACATCCTACATTTCTACAAAAAAATATTAATAAATAAAAAAAATGTGATGTGTAGCTTTTAGAATAGTTTTATCCATATAGTGTACATTTTGCTTCACTTTAATGTGGTCGTTACTACACCTTTAGTAACAAAACTGAAGCTTTCTTATTCTTTTTCACCTTCAAAAAGCACAGCACCACTCTTGCGCCAGTGTTAACTGTGACATGATTTAAAGTCGACAGGTAAGTTGGACAGCATCATAAGCGAGAGCCATCCTGCAATGGACAAAAGTTTTGGGACACCTGACTTTTACCCACAACAGGGACTTTAATGACATCCACCAGCAAAATATCTTGTGAAACATCACAGCTTGGCCAATATAAACTATTTAGAACAACGTTAGGAAACTCGGGGAGAAGTGAACAAGAAAAGTGAACACGAACTACAGCTAAAATCTCAATCAGACATAACTGTAACTTATGGGTCCATTTATATCGTGCAGCGTTTTCTGTGATCCTCACAGTATAGGTTTATAATTACACAGGTCTGTCGCAAAATACAGAAGCAGGTTGAATCAGTAAAACCACATACTTTGCCTGCTTGACAGGCTGAGCCCTCGGAGCCTCTAGCTAATGCAGTACTGAAAAATCAAAACGGGGGACTGTTCACATTACCAGAAGGGAGAATTTATCCTCCAAGACCTCGACGGTTAGAGCGACTTTCCCCCTGAGAACTCGACTGTCGAAGTCCACGTAGAAGGTCAGGTTCAGGTGCCGGGTGAGACACTTGGAAAAAGAAGAGAAGGCGCACGGGTCCGACACTGGAGCCATGGTGGAGAAACAGTGCCCGGCTGCTTCGGATGCTGCATTTTAACCCAGTCAGTAGTCCATGTGACAGAACCCGGGGTGCTGCATTGTGGGAACTGTAGTCTGTCCACTTCTCCTTCTCCTCCTTAGAGAACTGACTCCCTACGCTGCCCCCTACTGCTTAAACCACTGCGGCTGAAATCATTCTGCACACATTTAAGATTCAAGATTCATTATTACACTACATGGACTAAAGAACTGAGACACACCTGTTTTTCATGGTTTTTGCTAGGGCTAGGCCCCTTACTTTGAGTAAAGGACGATCTTAATGCTTGAGCAATCCAAGACATTTTGGACAACGCCATGCTTCCAACTTTGTTCACAGTTTGGGGAAGACCCTTTTCTATTCCAGCATGTCTGTGCCCTAGTGCACAAAACAAGCTCCATGAAGACATGGTTGGATGAGTTTGGAGCAAAAGAAACTGGACTGGACCTCAAACCCATGCAACACATTTGAGATGCATTGGAACAGAGATTCTCTTCCAGCATTGGTGCCTAACCTCGGTGCATAAATGCTCTACAGAATGAATTAACACAAATTCCTTCAGCAACACTCCAAAATCTTGTAGAAAGCATGCCAAGAGGAGTGAAAAATTTAAAGGAGGGGGACCAACTCCATATTAAAGTCTATGCATTTGAATGCAATCTCATTAAAGTCACTGTGGGTGTAACGGTCAGGTGTCAATTCAAAATACATCCATATAGAATTTTCTTCATACAATGTATTTATTTGTCACATACACAGTTATACTGAAGTGCAACTTCAGTAGCAAAATTTAACCCTGAAACATCTTTGAGACTGTGCAGTTTACTGACTATAAATTAGATAAAAAAATAAATGCTAGAACTAAGATATAAAAATATGAAGAAATAAAAATATTAAGATAAACAAGTGTAGGCAAACATTTACAAGCAGAAATATCAGTGAGATACAGGGTAGCTGAGATTCAGTAAGGTAGTAAGATAGAGAGGTGGGTAAGATAAAGTGAGGTAGTGTGGTAGAGAGGCAAGTGATATACAGTGTGGTATGAACATACAGTCATGGCCAAAATTGTTGGCACCCCTGAAATCTCATGTTTATTCTCTTTGTTTGTATTGGAACAAAACAAAAACAGGAGGGAAAAAACTAATCTGGCATAATGTCACACAAAACTCCAAACATGGGCTGGACAAAATTATTGGCACCCTTAACTTAACATTTGGTTACACACCCTTTGGGAAAAAAAAAATGAAATCAGTCGCTTCCTATAGCTGTCAATAACCTTCTTACACCTCTCACCCGGAATTTTGGATCACTCTTCCTTTGCAAACTGCTCCAGGTCTCTCATATTCGAAGGGTGCCTTTTGCCAACAGCAATTTTAAGATCTCTCCACAGCTGTTCAATGGGATTTAGATCTGGGCTCATTGCTGGTCACTTCAGAACTCTCCAGCGCTTTATTGCCATCCATTTCTGATGCTTTTTTAAATATGTTTGGGGTCACTGTCCTGCTGGAAGACCCAAGATCTCGGACGCAAACCCAGCTTTCTGACACTGGGCCCGACAACGCGACCCAAAATCCTTTGGTAATCCTCAGATTTCATGATGCCTTGTACACAGTCAAGGCACCCAGTGCCAGAGGCAGCAAAGCAACCCCAAAACATCACTGAACACTGAAGGTCCACAAGACATTTTTCCAGAAGGATTTTGGCTTACTCAAGTACATTTTGGCAAACTGTAGTCTTGCTTTTTGATGTCTCTGTGTCAGCAGTGGGGTCCTCCTTGGTCTCCTGCCTTTGCGTTTCATTTCATTTAAACGTCAACTGATAGTTTGCGCTGACACTGATGCTCCCCGAGCCTGCAGGACAGCTGAAATTTTTGTTGGAATTTGTTTGGGGCTTATCCTCCGGACTATCTTGCGTTGCAACCTTTCATCAATTTTTCCGTCCTCTTCCGTCCACGCACAGGGAGATTAGCTACAGTGCCATGGGTTGCAAACTTCTTGATAATGTTGCACACTGTGGACAAAGGCAAATCTAGATCTCTGGAGTTGGACTTTAAGATTGCTGATATTTTTCCACAATTTTGGTTCTCAAGGCCTCACACAGTTCTCTTTTCCTCTTTATGTTGTCTATGCTTAGTGTGGCACACACAGACACACAATGCCCAGTCTAAGTGAACTTCTTTCCTTTTGATCTATTTTCAGGTGTGATTTTTATATTGCCCACACCTGTTAATTGTCCCAGGTGAGATTAAAGGAACATCACATGCTTGAAACAATCTTATTTATCCACAATTTTGAAAGAGTGCAAATAATTTTATCCAGCCCATTTTTGCTGTTTTGTGTGACATTATGTCAAATTTGTTTTTGTTTTGTTCCGATACACACAAAGAGAATAAACATGTGTATAGCAAAACATGGGTTAATGCAATACTTTTCTGTGATAAATACAAAAAATGCAGGGATGCCAATAATATTGGCACTGTGTGTGTGTGTGTGTGTGTGTGTGTGTGTGTGTGTGTGTGTGTGTGTGTGTGTGTGTGTGTGTGTGTGT
>JBBJLR010000133.1:20986856-20997555 GCA_037577145.1 Brachypetersius gabonensis | reverse complement strand
GAGAGAGAGAGAGAGAGAGAGAGAGAGAGAGAGAGAGAGAGAGAGAGAGAGAGAGAGAGAGAGAGAGAGAGAGCTGACTTATGCAAGTGGCATAGTCTTAGGTCACTGTTACTAAAGCAACTGTCTCTCAGGTAACGTTAAAGGCAATTTGCACTTTTCCAGCTTCTCTATCACACACACAGACACACTGACACACACACACACAAAGCCGCAAGTGCCCAATCACTCAGTGAGCTGTGAAGAGGGGGTAGTGAGAGTTTTTGTGTGTGTGTGTGTGTGTGTGTGCGCGCGCGCGCCCATGTGTGTGTGTTAAAGGGAGATAAGAGGATGATCACATATAATCTCCATGACAAATCAAACAATAACCTTAGTAACTGTAGCAGGGTTTTCCTTCTGCGCCTTTCCAACAACACCCAAAACCAAACACTGGTATCAACATAAGGTCCTGACATTATAGCTGAAGTTGGGCGGACACAGAGAGACAGCGACGGAGTAGTCTACAGTAAAGTAGTCTTTTTTTTTTTTTTTTTAGCAGGTCTACTTGTACATATCTGTGTGACATACAGACACAAACATCTATCACTGACCAATACATTAGGTTCAAATATAATCGAGTATTTTCACCATTTAGTACATCTGTAATGTTTTTTCCTTAATTTACAGAAATTAATCCTACATTAGTAGCAAACAGTATTCATTTTTTATGAGCCTTGCAGTAAGTAGCTAACAACTTATGGGGATCCTTGCCTATAGCTCACCGCTACACCCACATGATGTTCGTAGAGAAGGTTTTGCATTTCTTTAGCTGCAGCGTTTCAGAGACCTATGTTTCTGAATGTACTCACTTGTTTTATTCAGTCAAAACCAAAACTGTAAAAAACATTGTAAAAAACAAATATCCATCGATATTTTTTTTTTACTGGGTAGATTTATGGCATATTCTAGCAGTATCACATAGATCAGAGAGAAACAGAAAGACAAAAAAAGAGCAAGACAGATAGAGAGACAGAGAGGGAACAGGATGGGGTTTTGGTTTTGCACACAAAGAAAACAATACCCCTGCAGAACTAACAGGTCAGTGAAAGAGGACACCCACGTCACACACTCCACGTCCCAGGGGGAGGGCCCCGGCCCACATTATCCATCCATCTCTCCCTCACTCTCCCTCCATTCCCGTCTTCCTCTCTAAAACCACCTGAGGGATGTTCCAGTAGCCCAGTTATCCAAGTCCAAATTTAGTCTGCAGTACAGAGCTGGCTCCACATGCCAAGCAAAGGCATCTGTCTCATACCCATTTTTAATCAAAGCCCCTTCCATTCTAATAGAGATCATCACAATTATTACATAATGGTCTGATCAAGTATTTGAGGGGGTCCCAGTTATTCAAGGTGATCCGTTTTTTTTTTTTGCCCTTAACTGTGTGACTACACAGGACTCTTTTGTAACCATATGCGTTACACCAGGTCTACTATTACCTCTTTCTCCTGCTTTTCTAAATGACCGATTAGACCAATTACTGCATTGTGAAAGGGAGTTTTCATAAAGAACTAACTTAAGGCAACATCAGGTACAGTTTTACTGTCAAAACTACCTTATGACAACATGAGCTTTTACAGTTTACAAGGTTTAGATGATTTTCTACAAAGAAGCACTTCTGTATTCCAAGTTGTTGCCATTAAACTGCCCATACATCAACTTCACGCACAGCAAATTAATTTGTATTGTAAATGTTAAGCAGACAGAAAGAAACAGAACTGTTCTTTCAGCACAATCTGAAGTATGAATAAAGTGAGATTACAGTTAACTAGGTTTAGTTATCTATAAACTACTCTTCAAGCAAAACTGATTGTATAATATCTGTGTCTTATTTATATTAAGTCATCTAGAAGTAGGCATCAAGACAACCTATCATTATTGCGCAACATTTTGTTACTGTATATAAAAGAAAAGTGAGCAACTGCGTGTTTTTACTGAGGAATGCATAACTAGTCCTGTTTAACTTATTTTAAAAATCCTATGGCATACTGCTTTTGTATGCTTTTTTATATAGGTGGTGGTCCCCCAATACTGTATCTGAAGTCTCTTCCTGAAATTCAGCCTTGGTGCAGAATTGCAGCCACTTTGAGCCAATCTCACAATGAGCACGCGCCGTTTCTGCGTCTGTAGCTTTAAGTGATAATGAGGAGGAGAGAGGCTGGTCAAGGTGGAGGGTGGGCGGCCATGGTAGGCCTACCATGTGCTAATGTTTACAGTGTATAGCAATGGCTCGTAGACACACAGTTGTTCAAGTCTTTCCCCGTATGATGATGTACAGAGAAAATTCCAGATTGGGTCATCGTTCTCTCAACAGCAGAGCAAGATGATCAAGGCACTCTTTACACGCATCACCATTTCGAGCCACTGCAGAACCATAAGCAGGCTTGGGGAACTATTAATGTTAAAAAAATGCCATGGGACTTGCAGCATAAGTGTGTGATTTGAATAAAAATCATTGCCCCGGGAGTTTCTGGTATTTTTTCAAACTAGCTCATTTTGTCCATTAAAATATTTTGGTGTATATTGTGTAATCGGTTTTTCGTCAGATTGTCCATTCCAGAAATGGATCTAGCACTACCATCATTCTATAAAATCTGTTTTGAAGCAAAGCATACTTTGTTTGGCCACTAATTTCATTCATGGTCACTGAACATACTCAACAGTTCAAGAAGTGTGACAGGAGGGATAAACTCGTCCTAAGCTGGTATGGACTCTGCCTGGCTAATTATCCTGGGGGAATGTTTAAGTGACCGCTCTGCCACTTTGTCTGAAATATCAGCAGGAGACTACTAAGCCCATGATCCTCTTTACCGCTCTGATGGCTATGATGACTCAAACCTTCCTGCCATTGTCCCACAGCAGGTGTGGCATTCCAGAACACAAACGCAGAACGTGCGCATACACTGAGCAAAGCAGCGTGTGCAAGAGGACATACACACAGTACAGAATAAATACATGTACATAATCTCTATACCATGATCTTATTTATATAGTCAAATATACACAAATAGCTGTTACATGTACATAAAGAAAGCATTTGATCTTCATTTTTATTTGAATGCAATATATAATCTTATCCTTATGACTCTAAAATATTAGAGATGCCCTGAAGACTAAGAAGTTTAAAAGAGTGAGTTCTGTTTCCTTCTCTTAGTTTCTTGTCAATAAAAACAGGAGAAAAAATAATTCACAGACCTTATTTAACAATTATGCCATTTTCCTCTCATTACTGGCCTTCCCTCAAGGCTAAAGCTAAAAGGTCAAAGTAGAGAGTTCTAATTCCTGTTTCTTTTTATTTCAAGTACACAACAAAAAAGCAAACATCGTTACAACATCTTCACACACTTTATTTTACAATGACATCACGCTTCCCTCATTAGCAGCCTACCCTCATTGATTCTAGGCTCAGGCAATGCACTGCCACGTGTTTGTCTATGTGTAACGTGTCTTGTTTCACAAGGGGTAAGGGTGCGTATAAAACAGAGCTGTAAACAAACCTTGGTCAGGGTGAGTCTGATCCCCTCTTACATGGTTAATCATTTGTGTCATGGTATCTGTGACCAAACTCAGTCAAGTGTTTTTGTATTTTGATACATAACAGTTTGCCCTCTTACCCAATATTCCACTCTCACCCCTCACCCCGACTAAATAATAACTGCACACCACTGAATATCGCTATATTTCTAACTTTTAAAAGCAACTGTTTGGGTTCCAATGGTAAGAAGCACTACAAGGAGGTTAAAGTCCACTGTACTGTGCACAGCTGCTTACAAACTGCTGACCTTAAGAGCTGTACACAGTCTCAGGCCTCTTACTGAATCATCCAGTGGAACTTTACCATGGGTACACAGCATCCGGGCTGTACCTAAACAGGTACTGCAATAGCACTGAAGTTGTAACATTATTAGATTTTCTATTGTATCTCATCCCGGTGACGATGTTGCTAATGCATCCCAACAACACGTCCATAGAGTCACACCACCAGAAAGTTATTCTTCTGTCAGAGAGGCTTTTGTTATTGTGGTCTTTTAGTTTTTAAAGTTGTTTATAGTCATATAGCGTTTGCACTTCAACTTCCCAGTTAGTTTGTATCTTATCCACTGTTGTTTTATTTGTGCAGACAACGAAAAAAAAACAATGGCCACTTTACAAGTCTGTCAGTTGTGATGAACAATCAAAAAGCAGTGAGCAGCTTGGCTGCAGCCAGCTTTTGGCCCTGCCATTGGGTCTGTTCGTTCCGGCTCGCTTTATTTGTACTAGAAAACATTTTGTTCGTGATTCAGCACAGTTACTCATGCCAGTGGAGCGGTGCCACGAGACTACCAACCTATCTCAGAGCAAAGATGAGCTCAAAACTGGAATGTTCAGCAGACATTGTCTTGATCATTTGCCATTAGGTTAGCAGAGGGCAGAGCCTATCACGGCTTACGGATCTGCACAACTAACACTTGACACATTTTGGAATACAGGCATACAGCCTGGCTGGTATAAAGGAAATTTAGTCTAATACAGTGTTGACCCTGGTCAGTTACAATATATATTTATTTCTCTATTCCTGTTGTGTTACATATATTAGCTTAGCTGATGTACTTGGGTAATGGGGAGTGAGCCATAGGCATTCTGATTATTCAAGAGTTTATCATGTGCAAGCTGAATACAAGGATAAAACACACATTGCCACAATCGAGAAATGAGCCAATACAGTGCATTGCTCACCAGAATTGAAAAAGGCATAATTCTTTGATACGAAGATCATAGTCACAGGCACTAAAGTTCAGTTTCCATATAAAGCTATAAAGCTCCTGTATCTGTCAGCTCTTAGCAGTACACAACCATTCTTGACTCTGCATGCTCAGCCTATGTCTTTTTGGACTGCATTTGATTGTGTTTGCATATGCATTTGACTGGGTGCAAGAATGTTACCTGTTTAATACAATGACAATATTTATGTATTTAGTATGACTGCCAGAGGAATAAATGAGCTACACAATATGGACCAAAATATTGGGACACTTGTTTTTCAAGGTTTCAGCTAGGCTCCTTACTACCAGTGAAGGGCAATCAAAACACTTCAGCATACCAAGACACTTCGGATAAACCTGACAAATACACTTTGGATAAATTTGACCAAGACATTTTGGACAAGTTTATGGAAACAGTTTGGGGAAGAACCTTTTCTATTCCAGCATGATTGTGCTCCAGTGCACAGAGTAAGGTCCATAAAGGCATGGTTGACTGGCCGGCACAGAGCCCTGACCTCAACCCCATCAAACACCATTGGGATGAACTGGGACAGAGATTGCGAGCCAGGCCTTCTCATCCAACATCTGAGCCCGACCTCATAAGCGCACAACAGAAACACTCCAAAGTCTTGTGGAGAGCCTTCAAAGAAGAGTGGAAACTGTTATAGCTGCAAGGGGGGAAATCAATTCCATCAAGTCCATCAATTTTTAAATTAAAATGTCAGACGCCCCAATACTTTTGTTCAAACTTTACACGAAATGTGTTATTATGGACATTAGCACATTCAATTAGTCTTGCTAGTGTGGGTTTCCTATTTTTCAGTAACATACACAAAAGCTATTCAAATTCTAATAATTCCTTGTTGCAGAGACAGAACATGGTGAAATCATGTTTGGTACTCTAACTGCAAAGTAACTACATTTATGGCATAAATAATTCCAAGAATATGAACATCAAGAATATCAAAAACATTATTATAAATCAAGTAATTCTAAAATGCCAAAAACTCTAAAACCATAAAGAAACTCTACATGGGTAAACTTGCTAATATAAATAAGCAACAGGATGAAGTTGCTAATACACACATGGGTATTAGTTATTCTTTTTAGTTTGAAGGCTGTGAGGTTGCTCCCTTTAGAGGAATACTAAGGAATTCTTGGTGCTAAAAAAAAAAAAATACCAGCGCTGAGGTGCAACACAGGCACTCTCTATAACACACTGGGCCACAGTTCAGTCATGGCACTACGAGCCCCTGCAGACCTGAACTATATTCAGCCTCAGCGTACAAGCTGGTTATATTCAGAGACCAGTCTTTAAGATGGCTGATAAGCGAAGAAGCAGTGGTGTTCAAAAAGAGCAGATGAATTGCTGCTATTGATGAGGCTGGCTGGAGGGCTGAAGGGGGAGAAAAGAGAGAAAAGGAAGTTTAAACCAAGCAAACCCTGTTCCCCTGGAAACTCACATGAGGCTGTGTGGCTGTGCAGGAATGGGACCAAAAAGGAGAAAAAAAGAAATGGGAAAGGTGGGGAACTTTATTTGGTTTCCTAGTGCAGTAGAAATAAACTGCAAACAATCAGAATCAGAACTGACCCCCGAGGAAATTGCTTATGCAACGACCGCACAGATACACAGAGACACAAGACACACATGCACACACAAACATACATCCAGCCTACAAAGGGAATGAGTGCAGAGATCTGTGACGTTCCCTATTGCTTAGCGATGACAGAGAGAATGTAAACAGTGCGCTTGGAGTGGCACAGAGCTCATTCCTCTGTGGAACCCTGAACAGTATGCAAGAATGACTGACACCAAACTGTCAGTTCACTGTCAATTTGCTTCTCTATAAATATTTTAGTCAGTAGATGAAAAGACTCTACTGAAGTACACTACTGTGGCTTTGTGGGCAACTTGTGTAGCTTCAATAAAATCTCAAAAGTCTGGTATTCATAGTATAACAACTGCATGTGTCAGTCTTTCACACTAAAGGTCAATCCGAGTTATGAACTGACAGCAGGCCTCGCAGTAGTAACCTAGTTGTAATCAACCAATTATTTCAACAATTAACTGAGCAACCAGTTTAAAAAAAAAAAGCCAGAGATTTTACATGGCCTTATCTGAATTAGAAACTATGCTCAGCCTTTCACAGATTTCAAAATACACTATTAGAGAAACAACCAAGGAGGTATTTGGAAATATTTAATCTTAAATTAAACATACAAATTAGTGTAAACATCAGGTAGATGTCTTACAGTAAAACAGCCACGGACAAAAAAAGGATAGAAAGGCGGAGGCGGAGGCATTGGATAAATTAGTGTGTTACATGGGGTTTGAGATCAGTGCACAGCAAATAGAGGGGCACAGAGGAGCCATGTCTGATGTAATAATAGGCACTGGATGGCACTGTGGCAGTGGTGTCTGTGTGTAAGCTGCAGACTTAGGTTGAGTCCAAGCGGCACCATACAAAGGAGTCCTTCACAACCTTCAGGGGCTGTGACAGAGGAGTCAGACTTTGGATAGATTAACTCCTTAAATCCTAGGCTTATTATTCAGTAACTGCTATATCAACGCTGCAATCATATCAGCACATGTTTCCTTGTCATATCTAAACATCGAAATGCCTTTTATCACCCTACATTGTCATTTTGAAAAAGGAAACTTAATCACATGAATTCATGCAACAGTTTAAGTACATTGTTTCCTTCTTTAAAGTTATAATTTCAAAAACAGGATTTTTCACCTATCAATAAAATATTAATTGATTTTATTAAGCTAATGTGTAGTTTTACTGCATCATCAAGAATGTAAATGAAGACGCAATGAAACTACACATTAAAGTACAGAACCATAGAAATGTAAAAGATTACACATACACACGCTGCACACAGTCCACTAAGACTGGGTCTAATGTTCTACGTTGAACATGGGCGTAAATTTCATTTAACAGTATCGGGGGACAAAAAAAAACAAAACTCTCGAGCAATTTTTGAAGGGGACACAAATAATAGTCAAATTGTACTCAAATAAAAACAAGGAATTAAAAAAAGGTTTTATTTTAATTTAAAATGAATAAAGACACTTAAGAGCAGAATAGAAATTGATTACACAAAAAAATACAGTGGGCTCAGTTCGGACACAGCACAGTGCTCATTTAGTAAATGCACAGCTAAACAATATGCTAATTGTGGCCGTTAAGGTTAAGTTAACATTATGCCAAGTCGTCACAAATAAAACAATGAATGGCGTGTTAGTTGCAGTGCACTATGCAACAATCAATTGTAAACAAGCTAAAGTTAACTAGATAAGTAATATTTATCACTGATATAGCAGATTCATGGAAAATTACACCGGATATCAGCATTTTAATTAATTTATGAATGAGTCTGGATCAACTACATAAGAGAGAATCGATTTATTTAAAGTGAATAAAAAACCCTACGCCCGTGACGTTGAAGGTATAATTCGGCTCACCACCAAGACATTTTGGAGTTCTGCAGAAAAGGATGGAGGGCTTTACTGAGATTATAAAAACAACTACTCACTAGTAGACACTGCTGCATTCCCTGCATGGCATTCCCAAATAACTTCCATTGTACATGTTGCAGTGTTAAGGGCTCAGGGTTTGTGTGTGTGAGAGAGAGAGAGCAAAAAAGAGAGCACAAGAGAGAGAGACACAGACAGAATGAGATATATACAGAGATAGACAGTGAGAATGTGTGTGTGTGTGTGTGTGTGTGTGTGTGTGTGTGTATGAGGCCAACAGGCCCACAGCTGCCTGGGTGCACCCATCCAATTCAGATGCCATTCCTGATAGTAACCAGCAAACAGAACAGTCCTGGTTTAGACAGCACTGCTGGGCCAATAGAGTCCAGGTCCAGAGCCTGGTGATGGTCCAGCATGGTTAATTGGAACACCTTGCTGAACTGGCGAACATCAATTGACTCACATCAAACCAAGAGGTACATCAAGAACAAAACCACACAGACACATGATGTCATCATGATGACTCAGTCAGAGAGGTTTCTAAAGTCAAGAGGCCACTTCCTGTGAAGTCTTTCCTTCATTCATGCTTATTTCACACAGAAAGTCTCTGAATAAGCCACATGGTTGGACTATGATATGTAACCCAACAAGATAAGCCTTTTCTTATTTAAACAACTCCTTATTTAATTAGAAAGAGATTTAACAGGTACTCTTGCTTTACCATACTATCAGGAGATAATCCTAAAGATACTAGGAGAACATAACTGGTTCTATTTGAACAGCACAATCAGTGTTAAAAATAGGCCTTTTTAATGTGCTGCCACTGTTTCATGGAGCAAAGAATGTACACATTCATACATACTAAGTAGTGTAGCTGACTATTGTGATCCTACTGCTTTTAGAACAGCTTGTGCTTCTTTTCTTTTTTATTGGTCCTAAAAACTGCAAAAAATATCTTATGTAAAATTGGTGAATTGTGAAAACTATTTAATTGGTGAAACTATACTTTGCTGTACTACGCATCCTTGTATCAACTCCAACAGCTTCCTCAAGATGACTGAAAAGCTAGACATGACCATGAAGCTTCAGTGAAATCTCTGCCAACCCTGACTGCGGGATCATAAGACAACCAGCAAACACCGTTCAATTATTGACTGCAGAAGATGGCCGTTTGCCAGAGCTTAGAAGGCTAGCAAGAACACCAAGAGAATTCAGCTCACTGAATACAACCTTCATTAAAAAAAAATCATTAAATGTTTCTGTAAAAGGTGTTCCACAGTATGTTATAATTCAGGCTTTACATTTTGACTAGAACTCAATTTATAAGAGTTGCATTACATCATACTTTTACTCTTCGTTTTATGACTTCATGTCTGTTTAGCCTTGATGTGTAGTATATGTTGAGTTTATCTGTTTGCTTGCTTTGTTGTTTTTCAGTGTCCTTGGATTTATTATTAATAATGATTATGTTTATCATCATCATCATCTAAGACAGTCACTGGGGGCTAAACACAATCCAACCAATACACCACCACTTCTAACATAATGCAACCAGACCTAATACAAAGTGAATGATAAAAATCACGTAAGTACAGATAAATAACCCACTTTCATGTGATGTGAGAGTCTGTATACTTACATGCAAGAGAGATTATATACTGGCATTAAAGGAGAGGGTTTTCTTTCCTGGTCTGGTCCGAACAGTAAAAAACATGATGATGGTTTGGGTGGTATAAAAGAAATAAGGTGTGCCACAGTGTTTAAAAAGGATGTGCATTGGGGTGTGTGGCACTGCGTCGATCTGGAGAGCGCTTCATGATTATGAACTTTTAGCAGATGACAGATTGCTATAAATGATTATGTTTAATGGTTTAATTGTCTTAAAGTACAAGCCTGGTGCTGAATCTGGCTGAATAACAGTATCTAATGATGTACAGCACGGAAGATCTCCAACTACAGGGAATCACGTGTAGTCAATCAAGCATTCATACAGCAGACTGTATATAAACGGAAGCATGTAATTTATATTTCAGGTCTGAGTGCTATCTGGGCTGAAAACACAGTACTCTCTAGAACATTTATGAGTTAAACTTGCTCAGGCGAAGTGTTCAGAACCACTGAGATTCTGGATGAGTGAACACTGCGGTGGGCAGGCAGACAACATGGAGCGCAATGCAGTTTATTTTCCAAGACACTTGATGTCTTAATACATTGCAACCCAACACATAATATCTTCACAGAGGTAAATATATAAAGGGAGTACTGACGTGTGTGTGTGTGTGTATAATGTATCAGTTTATGTCCAACATAGGTAACAAGCCAAGTCTTAATAAAATCAGTGTCATGGGGGTGAAAGTGGGCAGAGAGAGAGAGAGAGAGACACAGAGAGAGAGAGAGAGAGACACAGAGAGAGAGAGAGAGAGACACAGAGAGAGAG
>JBBJLR010000133.1:20954151-20983082 GCA_037577145.1 Brachypetersius gabonensis | reverse complement strand
ATCTATATATATATACACAGTACTGTGAAAAAGTCTTAAGCACCTACTAAAACAATATTTAAAAACCGTTCACTTGATCAGTGTGTGCTCTTTTTTCACATGAATATTACTAAATATACCAAATAAACCTAAATAGAAGAAAATACCAATAACATTACACAGTAAATAGTGATTGTATGTACAGTCTACCTGTGTGGGGAAGTCCAGTATTACTTGCAGTTTCCATCAGAAACTCGATCAGTTCTTAAGTAAATTAAATCAGGAGCTGCTGATGAAACTGCACAAAAGTTCCTCCTCTCCTGGAGGAACTGAGGAGAAATCTGGAACTCAATCTGTGTTCTCCTCACCAGCTCACACAATTTTTTTTTTTACAAAAAACAACTTTTGATACTTTTTACTGCTTTAATGTTTATTTGAGAAATTGTTTGTTTGGATGTTAATTATGGTAGCAGAAAAACAAATGATCGCACACTGAAAAAATGTCTTGAACAATTTGCATAAGGAACACAGTACTGTGTATATATATATACATACATATATACTATATTGTAGATGGTGTTCTGACCAAATGTAATGAAAAGCATTATATTTGCTGAGAACGACATCTACAATATTGCAAAGTCCAGTATCATGATAACGATTAACGAACGATACAGTGTGCCGCTCTAAGGGAAGTGTCTCTGGGTTCATGCTGGTCTTGGCAATCTCACTGAAACTTGCTTTCTTTATGCTGGCATCAGCTAAGAGGTTGTTAGTACAGAAATATCTCCAAAGAAGAGTGATTATGCAATGAGGGACAGCCAAACGATTGTATAGCCACTCTGTTTTATGGTGTTTGGTGCCTCATTGCCCCATAACTGGAACGTGCTCTCTCCCAAAACACACCCAATTGTGATGCTAGTTTAAAAAAATCATTATAATATTTCACTTTAAATCAAGCAATAAAGCTTCAGTATTTAATAGTGATCTCTAATGTGAGAAGTACATTAAGGATTTTAGTAAATGAAGCATAACGCTGCTGTCTTATTTTTTTATATAACTTGGAAGAAAAAAAAAAAACCAGCCGCACCATCTACATTGTGTTAAAATGAACACATTAAATATTTATTCATTTTAAATAAATTTTTGAATGGTTTCCTTTCTCCTATGAAGTTACCTTTTTGATATATTTCCAACAGTGTAATAAGATGTGCCGCTGCTCTTTTGTGACATTAGAAGTGGCAGCCAGAAACAAAACCTCATGAGTACAGTGCAGTGAAGAAGCCGTAAGGCCAAGATTAAGTGAAACCAGTCTCTGTGCTCTTGAAGAATAAATGGAGCTCATGCTTTTCTTCCCTGCAGCTGAGCAGAGAGTGCAGTTGGCAACCTCGGAGCGTAGGAGGGAGTACTATGAGGAGCAGAGCAGCGAGTATGAGAACCATGTGGAGGAAGCACGAGATGGTGAGATCTCCGATTACTTAAAGAATTGAAATATCCCCCAGGTTCCTAAGAAGCCACTTCTGTCTGAAGGAGTCATCAACAGCTGATGACTGAAAAAACACATTAAACCTAACCAGTCACCTGGAAGACACAAATATTTTAGAAAGTGAACACCAAAACACCCAGAATTATGCAGTGACTATAAATAGGGTGTCTATGGATAGAACTGTTTGGGAGCCACATCACTTCCAGCACGGCAGTTACACTGATATGTGGATGTGTGTATGCTTCTACTGAACAGAGTAGATCACACATACACAACAGTGCAGCTGTAGTTTTTAAATACCCCAGTGCCACTGCTAGACTAAGACCATTCCACCAACCTTCAGCCACCAGAGTTCAGTGGCCAGAAACTGATTAACACTAACTGCACAGCATCAGATGAGCTATCAATAAATCCACACATACAAGATGGACCAACAGGTTAGATGTGTCTAACGGAGTGGACAACAACTGGACTGTGTTTTAAAAAAAAAAAAACACCATTGTGTGATCCACACACATACAAACATACCGTTACCACATCAGTACCACTACTTCTCCACAAGACCTCTGAGACCTCTGAAGGCACCAAGTCCTTAGCAGCATATCTTTCAGGTCCTTGATATCAAAGTCTTGGGGGACCTAGTCCGATCTAACAGAAGAACAACTGTAACACAAACTGCTGATAAACTTAATGCTGTTTGTGAAAGAATATCATCCGAACACAGTGCATTGCAGCAGGCTGCATATGGGGCCGCTTAACTGCAGACAAGTCTGACCCGTCTGCCACCGAATACACTTACAATGGGCACGTGAGCAGCAAAGCTGGACGACGGAGCAACAGACCTGGTCTTCTCTTTTACATTATGTGGACGGATGGGTGGGTATGTATTGCTAAAACAGGGAGTTGCACCAGGACGCACAAAAGGAACAGGGAATGCTTTATCTGTAAAATGCTCTGGGAAAAGTTCTTCAGGTTTTACACATCTTCTACCTGAATATCATGGTAGAACAAGTACACTCCTTAATGGCAGTAGTACAGCCTAACTGTAAACATTGTTCAGGAATGGTTTAAGAAACATGACAAAATACTTTAAGAGTTAAGAGTTTAAGATTTGGCCTCCAAATCTCTCAGACCTTGATCCAGCTGAGGATCTGTGGGACATGCTGGACAAACAAGTCTGATCCATGGAGGCTCCACCTTGAAACTTATAGGACGTAGAGGATCTGCTGCTAACATTTTGGTGCCAGATACCACAACACACCTTGGAATTACCATCGTCCTTGCGCTACCAACAAGTACAAGCTGTTTTATTAGCGCAAGGACGATGTACAGTAATCCCCAGTTTTGTGTGGATCAGGACTTGCGTCACACGTGCATTTTTTATGAAAACGAAACTGATCATTTTACGCAAAAATCTCCAAAACAATATGGAGCCTGCAAATATTCTCCGCATTTTTATTTTTTTTTGCTTTTTTCATGGCAATATGTTTTTTTTTCTACTCATTTTAGTTCTCAATTATTAAAGTACAAACATAAATAGTAATCCAAATATAAATTGGACATCTGTCGAATCTGTCCTGTTTTCATTTCATTCTACTAAAAGCCCTATGCCACCCAAATGCCCTGCACCTTCTGGCAATGCAGTTCAGCATCTTGGGCGAGAATTACAGGCCGACGGCCGTGGTTCGAAAGGGGCGGACCAGCAACCCGCTCGCTCCGGAAAAATGCCTAAAATGCCTATTTTTATAGTGTTAAACCTAATTATGTCCCCAAATATCCTCCCAGAACACTTTAATTTGAGAGTGAATACTTCCATAGCCATTAAAATGTATTTGTACAAACATTTATATGTTTTTTCTCTTAACAGAGCAATACGAGAGGACCCGGGAGAAGATGGAGCAGTGGAGGCAGTATTACTATGATGGGCAATACCCACGATACCCTCACCACCGCCCCTACTATTGAGCATGCTAATTCAGCTCCACAACACTACACCTCCCATAAAACATGCACCACCCTGAAATGTACTAACCTTTTCCTGGGGTCAGATGCAATTTTTTTTTTAAATTCTATTTTATTTGCAGCTTATAAAAATCTTGCAACGGCAGTCATGCTGGAATGTGGTGAAATCTTTTATTCAGCTTTTATTTCTTTAAAGATATAATCTGAATTTTATTTTCTGGATAGGTTGCTTTTTAACTGCTACTAGATATGCCTTCTTTCCTGTGTTTTCCAGTTTTTGCCCTCATCATAAAAGTACTAGGTGGTGGGTGATTAACATGATGGTATATTATCGTATCAAATAGTGATATTTACTTTTGGAAATTGTAAACAGCAAAGCTATAATTTGTAGAGGAACCGTCCTACTTGTAGAGGGTCTATTCTACTGCACCACCAAGCCAGATAGCTACTGTAATATTTACTTATACTAAAGCAGAAAAATACTGTACTTTCATGCTGATAATAAATAAAGCCTGATGCCCCTCCTACACTATTTCAAATAACTTAAATCATAAAAAGTGAAACAGCAGGACAAAAATAGGGCAGAAAAAAAAGAAAAAAAATTGCACAGCTGCATCTTCCATAGAGTTACGCTTGCACTCACACACCCTTGTACGAGTCAGTAGGCTTCTTTGCTGGCAGCGAAATCAAGCTCTGAACATTCCTCAGTTGAAAGCTTAGACAGTGAAACGAGAGTCTGGGCCGCTTTGAAAGATTTACTGACTTTGCTGACTTCAGCTCCATCTTTCGTCCTCCCCAAGTTACCTTAATGACAGAGGAGAAACAAATAGCTTTTGAACCCTTAAGCTAAGACAGTCAAAGGCAATGAAAGTTCACATTGATTTGTAAGGGGGTGTTTGTGTTGCTGCCTACAGTCCACACCCTCTAAAAATCTATTTACTTGTATGTGAGAATGATTAAGGAGAGTGTATAAGCAATGACCAAGGAATGTAAGCAGTGAGGCTAGTTTAATTTAGGCTGTTTACCACAGCCACACATGATATAATAGATCACATGGAGGAAAGTTTAAAATCACCATTTAAAATGCATTACAGCACACAAAAATAAAAACTGACAAATATTTGATACGGACAAGACCATAAAAGTAAGAAAACAAATCAATAGCAACGTCTTTAACACTCTGGTCTCTTGTTCAGCTGTCTTCTAAAATCTTTATACGGCATTAACAGTTCTGCCAAAGGATAAGTCTGAGAGAAGTTTCCAGCTTCGATACTTTGTTTCCTTAAGCAGTGTCTGAGCGGATGGGCCCAAGGGATGGAGCCAGGCAGCAAAGGGAGGATGCTGTCTCTATTTCATACTGTTAAGGAATTTGGGCTGTTCTTCACCACGCGGCAGCAGAAGCTCTGCTCCGATCTTTGGACCCTTCTTCTCCTGGGGCAGAGAAAACGGAAGAAAATTAAATAAGGAGCCAAATGTAAAGCCCAAGTCTGCTCCCAAAATAGGAGCACTAACTGACCAAATTGTCTGAAAATGTAAAAAATACTGTGGTACCTTTAACATGCCATCTCTCTCCCACTTGAACAGGCCACAGTTGCTGAAACAGAATCATACATCAATGGAAGTCAAATAAGGATGCAGTTTTAGGTCACTGAAAAGTGGAACATTGCAGAAAATCTCAAGAATCTGCTATTATGCATGTGTTGTGCTTTTATGAATCCCCATCATTCTTTACTTTCTTAGTACATTTAAACATAGCCATTCTGTTTGTGTTCTCAAATGGCTGTAGAGTTTTTGAGAGAATTGTGTTAATATGGACAGTGTTAATTCTGAAAATGGATGGGGAAAAAATGTGTGTGTATGGATAAGACCTTCTCCCACGATCCAGTAAAGCCTAAGAAGCTGCAGCTTCTTTTCTTACTCACCTGCAAGCTGTACTGGGAAAGCGGGCAAGGCTGATCTTCCTCTGGCCACAGGGGCATTTAAAAAAGCGCTTGACAGCATCGTGCCAGTGGTAGTCATGCTTCTCCTCCACACAGCGCTCAGCTGGTTTGAAGTGTGTGTACTTGCACTGCAGATCAGAAGTGCCCATTAAAACACTGTGGCTTATTGTGCTGTGCACATATACAATAACCACTATGAGACACGTGTGACAGACTTATGGTCAGGATGTACGGCATTAGTGGTGCTTTGACATTGTGTACATAGATTTGTTGCTCCAAAGTGAAGTAGCAATAGCAGGCAAATGAGCCAAGACCAATAATTCAACTGTACTTGACGAATATGCACTGAGCCACAAACCTTGAATCATCATGAACCTTTTAAAGTCAACAGACCATTTAAAATGCCTTAATGGTTCCCTACACTCTACTCCTCAAAAGCAAGATAACACTGAGGTTGCATAAGCGGTCTTGGATTAACACTGCGTCTCTACAGTGGGGGAAAGTACTGCCAAAATAAAGAGAAGATGAATGGCATACATTTTTACAGGTGACTGCACGACACTTCATTTCTCTGATGCTCTTCATCTTTTCTTCCAGCTTCTCTTTCTGTACCAGTGGCTCAAAGTAGTCCTGCATGACCTGTGCTTCCACCTGCAGACATACACACACACACACACTTTATTTTACACTCAGTTTAACAAAAAATACTAAAATACTTGTGTATACAGTGACACTAGATGCAAACCTATGAAATCACTACACTTGGAGGATGTGCGCTCAGCTTTTCTACTTTGGAACAAACTATCAGATTACACTGGGTGATTATAGATTTTTTTTTCTTCTACTTGATATAGGGAGAAAAAATATAAACAATTTCATTTGTTTAAGGTATGTTTCCCAAAGCCAAAATGTTCAGCAATTAAACAAAAAATATATACATCATATCTGTTCATATATCATATTTGTTTATTTTCTGCAGAGTAAAAAAAGTTCAGTGAAAAGTCTGGTGATTCCATACCCTTTGCCAGGGATTGTATTTTAATCAACATACAGAGAAAGGCACACAAACACACCTCTCCCATAATCCAAGAGTTTGTGGACTTTCCATTGAGAATCTTCTGAAACTCTTCCGAATGGATATATTCTAACTGCTCCCGTCTCTTCTTTTGAGCTGGCTCCTCCTCCTCAACAGCTGTCTTTTCACCTACAATCAGACAGGGCATCAAGACCAAGGGTGAGCTGAGATTTTGCTGAATTCATGACAGATCTACCATATTTTATGTTGGTATGCACACCTTTAGGTGAAGTCAGACTGCATTCCACTCTGGCAGTGATCTCACCACTGCTGGGTCGCTTGCGCTTCACAGCATTGGGGTCATCTTTCACAATGGCTTTAGCCTGGAGCTTTCTCACTGCAGCTAGCTATAAGGTAACATAAAGGCCAACTGTTAATACACCAAGTCAGTGAAAGGAGCCAGACATCCACAGAGACTAAATTAAATAATTAAATTAAACAGCACGGCTGCCTGAACTGAGGCTTTGTTTTACAGTAGTAGTTACAGAAGGTTATGATCCAAAACATATTTTAAGGTGTCAATAATATTATAGGGCATTTTAGCGCAAAAACAGTCCCCAAAAGACGATTCTACTAATTTAATAGTGTCATATATGTAATGGCTCAGAAGTCATGTTCTATTTTCCATTTTTTATCAAACCCCTCTGAATCATATCTCCACAACTGAACTATGCAGAAATTGTGAAAAACATTTCCCTTTATACATGGATCACTTTTCTGATGCTTTCATCTGATGATTAATGTCCATAAGAATAGTTGAGGTTAGTGGTTTGTTTTATTTTACTTTTAAAGTATAAAACTAAAGTAGATAAGCTGGCTGATTCTCTCACTTCCTAGCTATCTTTAATTTGCAGCTCAAACTAGATTGTACAGTCATAAAATACAATTTAACAATTACATGTAAACACAGTCAAATATCCAGTTACATAGAAACCAAACCAATCGAAGCTTTCATTCTTTTGATAGTGATAATTGATCTAAAAAGAGAAGATACTTTATAAAATTAGTTTATTTACAATAGATTTGTTGACGGGGTGGGGACAATGACTCAGAGGACAACTACAGAGAACTTTTGAGTCACTAGACCGGACAACACCGGGTCCAACTGGTGGAAATCCATTGTACTGGGAAGACTCCACAAGCTGTTTTGGAGATTTCTGTCTCATCTAGTCATTTACAGTTTGGCCCTTGCAAAAGTCACTTAAATCCTTATGCTTTTTCTGCCTCCAACTCAACAACTTAAAGAAATGACTTTTCACTCGCTGCCTAATCTGTCCCACACTTGGACAGAGACCATCATGAGAGGATAAATCAATGGAATTCACTGTAAGTGAAGTTTGATCAGTGTACGTTTCCAGCAGATAATGACCTTGTTCTTCCTAAACATTGACTTTTCGCTTGACATTACAAAGCAACTGGAAGACGGCATTTCATTTTCAATGGGTATCAATATTAAGCCGATATCAGTGGAAAACACTGTTTGGGATATCACAGGGGGAAAAAATCTGATCCAATCCTGTAACAAATCATCCCTAAAACAGCATACATTACCCCCAACAACCAAACAAAAAACACACCTTTGCTGCAGACAAACTTTTAGAGGGAGCAGGGAGTGACATGTCCAGGAGAATATCCTCCCCCTCTGAAAACCCCCGTCCTAGGGTGGGTACAGGAGGGGCACTTGAACGCCGTGCAGGTGGAGAGGAAACTTTTGGAACCTCTGATGCTGCTTTTGGTGAAAGAAGAGCACCTCTGTTTACAGAGGGGGTAGCTGGTTTTACTGCACCCACAGTGTTCTGCATCACCCTAAGAAAAAGTCAGTATAACAATATGTTTCCATGGTCAACAAACACACCAAATGAAAAGCATAAACTGTATACAGTAACGCCCCACTTTTCACGGGGTTATGTTCCAAAAGCACCTACGTGTAGTGATAAACCGTGTTGTGTTTCGGTAAAAAAGGGCTAAAAATGCCCATTTGTATAGTGTAATCCCTAAATATGCTGCCAGAACGGTTTTGCATTTTAAACTTCGTTTAATGCATTACCCTTAAAGAAAATGTAAACCCATATTCACCTCTGTTAATTTTATTTACAATATTAAAATAAACTCTGGAGTTTGAAGAGTCTGTGTGCTTTTCCCGCAGAGTTATGCAACTCTAAAGGTTGCAGGGCAAAAGAATTATGACACTGTGGCGAGGTGGCGGTTTCTGGGGAGTAACTCCCGATCTACTGGGTCTAAAAATACAAATGAGGGCGTGTTGGAAAGGAGTCCTGTGAAAACATCCAGGAAAAATATATTTAGGCAGAGGATATTTGCAGTTTCCAAGGGATTTCAAAGTACCATTATCAGTTTGGTTCTCAGAAAAAATCAGTGTTAGATTGAACCTGCAACTGCTGATCCACATAAAAGTGAGGGGTTACTGTATGCACACTTTATAAAGAGGAGGCATATAAAACACACACACACACATGCATTCCACTCATGGTCTCAAATATATGCACACACCTTTTCTGAATCTCTTCTGCCCTCTTCTGTCTGGCCTGAACCCTCTGCTTGTGCATTTGCTTCTGCTGTTTTAGTAGGTCGGAGGCAGAAATGGACTGAACTGTTGATCCAGTCTGACCTGCATTACACATAATTTGGTTAATGTAACACATACATCCAAGTGTGTCTGTGTGTGTCTATGTAACCAAACAGTGCCACACACCAGAAAGTAGGTTTTGTTCTGACCAACTGGTATTCTGACAAAACAAGTGTAAACAATGAAAAGTTACATCTTGCAGAGCAGGTCAAGTGTCTGGTACAAAGGCAACATCAAACATATTCTGGTGTTTTTTTATCTGTAGCATGTCAGCTCAGTATGTCAGCTTAATTAACAAATGGCCAAACATGCCACTCTACAGTACAGCGACTAGCATTTCTAAATTTGAAATAGGAGGTAATCTATATTACTTAAAAAGCACTTTACCTGTTGACTTAGGTTGTCCTAAGTGTCTCTTTATATTAAGAGTACCCGGTGTAGGCATGGACATGAGACTTTTGAAGTCATCTGAACATCCAGACACCTCGCCTGAACTGAGGCCTACAAATGACAAGGGAAAAAAAAAACTAAGTAGCTCAGTAACCACCAATATCAGATTGTTGAAGTAGCTTATGCAAAACACATCTTAGACATTTGCTTAAGTCACATTCTTACCAAGTTTCTTGGAAGGAATAGAAGCCAAAACTGCCTGAATTGAGGGTTGTTTCTTTGGCTGCGGAGCTGTCCTATGAAAGCAAAAAAATTATTAGGTGAACCAAAATATAATAACCCATGAGTTATCTTGGAAATAAGAAGATATCCTACATTGATGGTGCACAGGCGAGTGAGGACATGCCTCCATAGTGGAAATCAGTTTGACACAGACGTTCCCTCAAACCTCCATGGCCCTTTTGCTTTCCAGGGGCGGAGCCTGTGAAGCTGGACTGAAGCTCTGCTCTCTTCGAGCTCATCTTCTTGTACTGAGCTTTAACATGGTATTGACAGTACTGGCATTCATACTAAATGAAGAAGTACAATAAAGAATTAATACAAGTCTAAGTGGCAATGAAAAGAAAAATGAGAGCTTGTAGACCAGGTGAACTCACCAAGTTTACTAACTGGGTGCAGGAATCCCCATTCTTTTTTTTGGCCTTGCAAAGACCAAAGTCCATGGCTTCCCCCAACATAAGAACCTTCTGTGGATGGTCCACTGTGAGGCAAAGCTGTAAACAGGCAGTATGGCATATTACACTTGAGTATAGAAACAGAACACAATGCAGACACAAGTAAAGAAGTATACTTAGAAAAGTTTGTCTGTCAAAAACATTGCCACATTTTGGGAGAAACTAAAACAAAAATGATTGGCACCCAACAGTGTGTTATGTTATTTTTAGTTATTAACAATGTTAATCATACACACACAAATGTACTATTTGACTGAAAAAAGCCAAATATGGCTTTCAGCTCACAGACATGATGAATAATGACTAATGAACTGAAATTTGATATTTAGTTTTTAAAGCTGGGTAGTGTTTGGTCAGTGCCAGAAACTTATTGAAAAACAAAAACCTTTTGAATGTTGACACACAGCAATTCTTCAAAATCAGCAAAACAAGTTCAAACCCTGGACAACCAGGGTCATTAATAGGGCTCAGCTTGTCACTCTCACCTCATTCGAGCCATCTTTATTCTTCATTTGGTTGGGGTTGAGTATGCCGATCACAGTTCCAGTATCTGTCTTCCACAGGTCTGTATGAACAGTCCCAAAGAGAAACAGCGATACGTTCACCTCCAGGTTATGAAGGTCGTTTAGCTTCCAGATACTGAAGGTTTTCCCCTATCAAAAAAATTGTTTAGGTGCGTAATAGATAAATTAGTTGTTTAAGACATTCTGGTTAATGATAGGAAATGCATTATAAAACTGTTACTTACATTGTTCTTGCTTTGTGGGGTGATTTTACTTATCACCACCGCAAAGGTGACCCAATCGCTGTCCTCTAGATTGTCCCTGGCCAGGCGGTCAGGTAACTGCGAAAGCTTGATCATTCTGCGGTTAGCCATTTTATGTTCAATTTCTACAGAGGACAGACGAGGTCTCCTGCAGAGGAAGAGGGTGATGCAGACATGGACCGTCAGCATAAAAAAGGCAAAGCTTTCATAATCTACATCGAAAGACAGAAATCTGGTATAATGACATTGGTTTAAAACTGATTTGTACAACTGAACCCTCATTATGCTCATATAAATTACTGTACTTATTCTTTCGTTTAGTTATTTCTTCACATGGTTTGCAGACACAAGCCATCATTTACATTGCATGAACTTGGACCAATAACAATGATGGGAATTTTATTTTGGAACACAATTCCATTACCATGCATCAAAGAAAAAAAACCCAATTACGTTACCATTAAGGTTTTGTTCGGACAACTACTACTTTAGTTTGCAACGTGGCTCCATTATAAAATACCAAATACATACCTTAGCCGGAGACCTGAGAATTTTTCCACGGCAACATCCTGAGTGAGAGAAGGCCTTGGTGTGGCCTGTCTTGCAATGGGAGGAGTTACACCAGCACTTTTACTTGGTTGAGGAGACTTCATTGTGTTGTTGATTTTACAATCATTCCTATACGGCTGCGACAACCTGTCGTCAACTCCCTGCACCTGTGGGTTTTCTGAGGAGGGTTTCATGAGAAGAAACTTATGGTATTATCCTTTTATCAATATACTGAATTATTAGTTTAATCAAATGTATAGCCAGTTCCATTCAATAATTCCTACACATACAAAGGTGATTACCTGCTTTGAGTTTGGGCACAGTCTTCGATTTGTGTTCTGCACCTAGTGGCGGAGATAATGTGGCCGTTCTCTTGACTGTTGTTGACTGGCTGCTATGATGAGTTTGCAGAGCAGGTCTGCTGCTCTGCTGGGAGGATGTCAGACTTTTGGCAGAATGCTGTGTTGCTGGTGAAGTTTTGGTGTTTGTCTGCCTCTGTGAGGAAGGCTTACGGTCTGCCTGTCTGGGCTGGGAGGCTGCACCCTTTTGAGATGCCTTTAGCTGCTGCTGCAACATTTGCATCTTTTCTTGCATGCTTCTCAGCTCAGCTGAAGTAGAAAGCATCAACGTCAAGACAATATGTACACTTATGTATGACAGAATGTACAAAACAGCAGCTACTCAGCATGCAACTTACTTTTCAAAAAGTATTTATTAAAACTCTGCAGGGGGGAAAAAAGCAAACGATAAACAATCCAATCTCACCTTCTAGATCTTCTTTGGATTTATTGAGTTCTGATTCTACTCCTGCGCTCTGTACTGCCAACTCCTCATTCTCTTGCTCTTCCTCCTCTGGCTCTGCATAATCTTCACCTTCATCACAATCATCATCAAAAAGATCATCCAAATTGTCGTCCCCTTTTCCAGCAGTGGATGCCGCTGGAGTCTGACCCTGACTCTCTTCAAACAGAGAAAGCAGCAAGTCCAGGTTTTCATCCTCAGCTGGGGATTATTAAAAAAACAAAGTAAGTATTAGAGACTGCTACTTGAGAAAAAAAAAGAGAGCATGTTATTGATCTGTTCTCATTTCTGAAACATGTTTGGAGGTAATGGGTCACTCTCATTTTGAGTCATTCAAGTTTAAAAAAAAAAAAAAAGAAAAACACACAAGAAAAGCATTCTAAAAACCGCATTTTCTGTTCATGCCATCACTACTAAAAAGCAGTGAGCATTTGTCTTAAAATACAGACTCCTTTGGAAATCTAAAAGTATCATTACTTAATTCCCATCATCTCACTTTAGATTAAAACACAATTTTATGTCATGATAGTACTATTCACAACATGATATCACAAAGCATCTCAGACATGTTCCTACTGAACTGGAGGCTCAAATTTGGCAATTTAGCATGTGAACATTTAAATAACATGCAGATGATTTTGATATTTACATTTATGTTACAAGTGATCTTTTCAATCTGAATAATTAAGACTGCATTTACTGACTAATCAGCATTACTGGAATTTCTGGGTTGTCATTTGACTACGAGCCCTTAGATCAGTCACTGCAGCCCAGAAATGACAAAGAAAGAAAGAACTATGATACTTACTTTAATGATACTGAAAGAAACACAAACATGCAAATGTGAGAAGAAAGACATTTAGAACTCACCAGTCATGTCTGTCGAATCCTTTAGTGTGAGCTGAGAGAGAAATCCAGTGTTTTCAGTGCAGCAGTGCAGTTATACAGCCTGGCTCAATAATAACAACCTAATTTATTCACATTAAACAGTAAACAAACGCCTAAACACGCAAGAACAGGGCTCCAGTTCCCATGTCCGTGTGATTCTACGAGTGTCCGAGTAAACACATTAGGACGACAGTTGTTTTAAAAATCTATGAGAAAACAGCAAAAACAACAAATATGTTCAACTTTATCCTCCTCCTGTACCGTCTGTGGTGGCGCCAAAAATGTCAAACAGTGAAGGACCCCAAAGCCACGACAAGAGATAGTTCTGTATCCTGTTTAAAAATCAAACCAAAAAATTACAATCAATGTCTGAAATTTACATTTACATTTAATTTGTCTACTGTGTTGATGATTCCGCTATATTTATGTTATTTGGTAGATTCATTTCGAGTTTATTTTTTTGTGTGTGATTTACACAGGCGCAATACAGGACGTCACTGTCTGCGCAGATCTACAAATCAGCGTCGTTGCCAGGTGTTCAGTCCTGATGAACCTTAGATTGTAGGAAAGCTTCTTTCAGATCCTAATTTTCATGAACGCAAAAGTATGACTGTGTTCTGTTCCAGATCTGAATGTTTTAATATGGAAGCCCAAAGCAGAGAAATCGCCTTTATGATTATTCTTGAAACATTGACTTGCTGTGTCAACGTGACTCATTTTCACTATAGGCTTCTATAGGCTTCCATGTTTGCAGCCTGATCGTACATTTTAGAAGGCTGTTTTAAAACCTTAATTGCTTAAAATAGTCTTTGGACTATGTTTAGATCATTGTCTGGTTGTAAGACCTATACTCGTTTGGGGCAGCTGGTTGCCTGGTGGTTAGGGAGTTGCCCCCCTCTGATTGGAAGGTTGTGGGTTTGAATCACAGGACTACTACTGGCACCACTGAGGTACCCATGAGCATACTCACACAGTCTGCTGCCCAGACACTGCATAGCTGGCTGCCCACTGCTTCACTTGATAAAGGGGTTAAATGCAGCTATTTCACACTGTGTGGTGTGTTCATGTGTTCCTTTTCTTTTTCATTGAAGGTGAGATATTAGCCTTCATGATTTGATGCCATGTTAAAGAATCTTTTCTTGACCCTATGCCAACAACATTTCCTGTGTCGCTGGATACCTCTGGTCTACGTGTTGCAAACTCTTTTGTGATGAGATCGCAGTTAAGACTACTTTCTGCTGACTGTTCATGGTGTCTGTTGAAGAGCAGGTCAGTGCAACACTACTTCCTCGCTGGCCAAATTTTCCATGGCAGTGATCTGGAGGTTTTGCTTTGCATTGTGCCAAGTCTTTGGACATATTTCTTTGTCTTCTACAGTGAAGAGAAACTATAGTTTTTATATAATTACATTGTCCTTTTAGTATGTATATGTACTTTTAGTATGTACTGTATTCCAAACATCCTTTAATAAACAAAAAAAAATAGAAACTATAATATTTAGATAGCACAAAATAATAACATTATTTCTTTCAAAGCCATTACCAGTTACAGCTTCAAGATCTATGTTGCAAGAAGTAGTTAGGTTTTTGCAGCTTTGTGGCCCAGTTGAGTCCATTTCTCTTTGTGAACCTTCCATTGGCCAGCGATTTGAATCTCTCACTTTTGGACTTGCTACATCAAAACCCATAGATTTTGACTGGGATTTAAGTCAGAAGATGGGCTAGCACTTCGTCAATTCTAGAAACCAGTTTTGTGTAACTTTTGCTGTATGTCTAGAGTTGTTATCTCTAAGAACGTCTTTGTTCCTCAATTTCTTAGTACAATTAGTGAAATCTCAGATGAAATTCTCATTTAACATCAAACAGTAACCCAGTTCATATACTTAATGTATAAAGTCATTAGTGCTGAAGCAGCCCAATATGATACTCCCACCTTCTTACTTCACTGTGGGTATAGTGCTCTTGAGATCATGCACAGCGTTTCTGTTTTTATATTTGCCTGAGCACATTGTCTCAAAATATACCAGAGGTACAGGAACAGAAATGTTATTCCTGCTATTCCATCCTTATCATTAGTCTGAGACATACAAATGTCCTGTACATACAAATGCACTTTGTCCTTATGAACCTTGAATGTGTTTGTTTACAGTTTGTATTTATGTTTTCATGAATGTGTGTGTGTGTGTGCGTGTGTGTGTGTGCATGCCTGCGTGCATGGAAGTGTGTATGAGTTCAGCGTGTGAAAGTGTTTGTGTGTGAAAGTGCATGTGTCTATGTAACTGACTAAACTGCTTTCCTGCATCTTTTCTGTTCTTAGAAAAAGGTGTATTTTCCTTGAAATGTCTTTCTGTACATATGGTCGGATTCTCAATATTTGAGGTATAGCCATGGAGTAAATGTTTCAGTGTAGTCAGAGCTATATATTTGCTATGTATAAAATCACTTTAGGGTTTTGCACCCCGTAGTGCATTTGCTTGCAATGAGGCTCCACTGTCAATTACACTGAACATAAGAACAGCAATGAACCGGTTTAGAGAAAAATACTTATATTCTGTCATATCTAAATAATATCAAATTCCAGCTCTACTTTATATCAATTAAATCCTAAAGTATATACTTGGAATATATTAAGATAGTATCCAGAAATATGACTCAATTTCTGCCTTGCATCACAAGCTATGATTCTTTTTTTAAAAAAGAAATATAATCTAATTCGATCAGCATCTGATCAATCTTGACAGCAACATCGATCAACACAAAGTAAAATTAAGGGTTAAACCATGGCCTGGTTTACAGAAACTGTACATGGTGACCTAACAATGTATTTCAGAAAAGACGTATTAGAAAATAATTCACACTGAAAGCATGTGCGGATTAAGCAGATGTACACAATAAATTACATTTATTTGTGAAATTTACTTGATATTATACATTCACATTTGTTTTCAGATCTCAAAGTCAAACTAAGTTAACTGTCATTGCAGATCATCACCTTGACATAAGTATTCTGTTAAACCAGATTAATTCATTCAACCAAGGTCTCTTAACACACAATTAAAAACCTCCATATCTGTTCCCACTGAGAAGAACATCACAACTATTTCCATTGAAATAAGTGCCAGTTGCGTAGTGTACCTGTTGTAGCCTAGGGTTGAGATGAGCAATCACATCCACAAGCCTGATTTTCCCTGAGTATCTACACAGTTCAATGTTCCCTGATATAAACAAAATAGTCCCTTTTCACATACATCACTTCTCTTTAGAAATTCATTTAGAAGATCCATAATGCTATTGATGAACAGTTGAGCATATTTCCTTACCAAATGAAATATCTGACCATATAATAATACGTTTTTGGCACTGATTTTATATCTTCAAAAATAAATACTTAACATCTTTTGATTAACAAGAAGTGGAGTGCTTTACAGTGCACACATGAAGCATATTTACATTTTTACATCTAAAACTACTGTACACATTATTTTATTCCATACAGTATGAGGTATTGGTTATTCTTTGATGGCTTTGTGTGTGAGCCATATTCCAGCATTTTATTATAGCAAGAAAATAACTTTTTATTTTTGAGAATAGACTTACTAATACCTTATTTGAGAATGGCCCACATTGCTGTACAAGCTTATAAAAGAAGTTCATTTGAAGAGCTTGATGGTAGGGAGATTGTTTGGCATTGGCTGTTTTATACAATGTTTTTTTTTATTGACTGTTTTCTGTTATGCAGACAGCCTGCACTGCAGACTACGGGTCATGATTAGTGGACAGCCATTATAATAGCCAAGAACATACTCTTACAAGATTCCACAACTTGCATCAGAGCTTCAGTTTAAAAGTTGTCCTGAAAGTCATAAGCGGTATTCAATTCCCTTTGCTACACTGCTGACGTATATAGAGCGTCTGAAATTATCCAGACATTGGCTACCTCATGCCCAGCAACCAGCAACACCCTCATAACTCAAAGGTTCAGCACTCAGTACATATCCTTGTAAATCTCCTGAAGTAGTGGATGGAGGGAAGTGTCCTGTGTCTTCTTAATGTCCTGGACCAACAGAGCATGCTCTGTAATGACCTGCCGAAGGTCAGCCAGTTTCTGCAGGAGCTTGGGGAAGAGGAACGCGTTGTCTGGGTGGTTGACCTGCAGATGGAGCCGCAGAGCATGGACGATACTTTCTTGAATGCACTCGATATGTGACACGTTTGCCAGTCCTGGCCGGTCTGTGAGTGATAAAGAATAGGGACCAGAGAACAAACAGAGAAAGAAAGAGAGAGTGCGTCAGCGCCAAGGAAATTCTGAACATGATCGTTCTCCATTTATGTTAATAGCCTTATCTATCATACTGCAAAGTCTCCTTTCATAAATTTAGCTTGTTTTAGAGAAGGGTTCCTAAGAGAATGAGTCTGCAGCAGGCTGTGGTTTTATTCTCAGGTCCTACAGAGGCCTGTGGGCAGCAGCTGGAACGAACACTGCAGGAAGCTGTGGTTATTTTTGCTGGCCCAAAGGAGAAAAAGCCCCCAAGTCACTCGGAGACTGGCTGTTATTACGTAACCTCTTTCAAAAACCAGCTCAGCACTAAAGCCGAAAAAGGCAAAGAAACTAGCAGCACACAGTTTAAACTAGCAGCAAAAAAAAGTGTTCAAACATTTGCCAACATGCAATACTGTACGATAAAGAGTGTCCGGAAAGAACCAGGTCTCTTGTTGGAAATGGCCCACATGTATTCCGGGTATTTCAAAAAATTATTCTGAACTCTACTAAAACAATCAAACTATGTACCATTAATCATCTAATTTTTAGAAACTTTTAAGAAAACTTCTAAAGGGATTGTTTTTAATACATTGGCAGAAAATGTTGCTTTTAATTGACAGAAATGTTTTTGCAGTGCTGATGTGGTGAAATTTGAGATTTCATGATGCACTGATTTGTTTCCTAAATAGTTGTAATCAGATGGAATCACTGAAAAGTAAGCCTCCAGTGTAACGTGTAGTCTCACCGCCACAGCAGATGATGGCAGCCACAAACAGAGCCAGGTCGCTGTCGTCCAGCTCCAGGGCATTAAAGCGCATGGCGAACTGGAACTTGTGCTCCATCATGTCGCTGAAGGGCCGGCGGAGACTCTTGAGAAACTCACGTGTGATAAAGCCACTGCCACGGGCCACTAGTAGCCCGTCTTTGTTCATGCAGGAAGCCAGTAGAGCAAAGAATGCCTCATGCACGCCATACTTTAGCAGTGTCACCTGGTCATTCAGGTGCAAGTTGGCAAAGCCTGGCACAGCCTTGGCGAACTCAGTCAGGTGCGTGACCGTCTCCACCGAGGTGTACTGGCAGCAGTGGAAGAGGCGGGACTCTGTCTCTCGCTCCTGCATAGCATACAGCAACTCCTCTGTCTCATCTCCCATCTTGTTGACCAGGATCTCCTGGGCCTGTTGCAGAGTGTCCAGGTCATGGATGACAAAAGGCTGATCGAAACAAAGAAACAGTTGAGGTGTTAAAACCGAAAAGAGTTCCATTACATCAGCACTGCGCATTTTGGGGTCTCCTTGCTCTACAACACCTAATCCATCTTACGTGCAGCTAGGCCCAATTCCTCATTCTGATAACTGCCTAACATACATTTTAGTATTATAGTAGTTACTGAATAGTAAGTCTAAAGTTTGAGAGGTTAACACATCCATCCATAAACGAAGCACGAAAACATACGTTAATGACATGACTACTCCCGAACCAACATTTTCATTATTACACCTGCACTTAAGTATGACTAAACAGGTTCCTTAGACTATATAAATGTTTTATTCACACTGTCCTAAATCAGACAGGATTAATTGGGATAATCTCTTTGTAAACTGCTTTAATGGAAATGTCTTACTCACTGGTGTGCTGGTCTTGCCGGTGAGGAACACACGAGCTTTGGCCTTGCTCATGTGGAAGTGTTTGAGATAGGCCTCATGGATCTGCTTGACCAGAGTTTTCAGATCAGCCATTTGGGTCTGTCCCGCCTCTGGATCTCCAGTCTGCAGCTCCGCTTTCAACTTCAGCTTCTCTGAGCGAGGCATCCGCCCGAAACGAATAGCTACAAGAAAGACAAATGCACAATATAGATATGCTATCAAACACACACACACACACACACACACACACACACACACACATGAAATATAAAGTATATTTTGTGCTCTGTGGAGACATTGAGACATTGTGAACAATCAAACATAAAAAATCACCTGGAACCTTGACCTCAAAAATAGCATCAAATCTGTAAATGTATGTATTGTTACACCTGAGCAAATGATATGCAGATATACTGAGTAAGTGTATTTCTTTATCCAAAAGCCTACTAATGTAAGATTTAAAACTCAAACAATGCACTTAAATCTTATGTTTGGTTAAATCTTATGTTTGACTATATTTGACAACATTTATGTTTATCTGAAATTATACAGTGTTAACTAAAAAAAACACAATTACTGCCAAGATAAACAATTCTAAAGACTTTTCTTGTCTGTCATTTACTTTTACATAGTACTGCATGTGTGCAGTAATACATAAACAAACTTTATAGACATAGTCACTATATAGAACTGCACAAGGTGACCATGCACTTGACACTACAGTGCTGCAGGGACAAAGGGCAGGAGTGGGGAGATGGGCTAACATGGTGTGATGTGATGTAAACCTGGAATGAAGCAAACTAGCTGAAGCCAATGTTCCCAATGTCTGCACATATGTTTGTATGAAAAGACGACATAAGTAGTTCAAGGGCAGTCTAGAGCACAGGTTGGTGGAGGGGTTCTGTCAGAAGGTTTTGTAATGTTGTATTGTCTCAGCCACACAGACACACAGACACACACACAGACATAAACACACACACTATGAGTCTGAATTATCCTTGATGAGTTGATAAGGTGAAAGTCCTACAGCAGAAGAGGGCAATGTATCTCCACGTCATCCAGGCCATCTGCGCTGCCTAAAAATATCTATTCTGTTGAGCTAGGCATATGATATATGGTATAAGGTATATAGTCTATAGCCATAAAGTATACTCCCAAAAATGCTAATGTCATGCTCGTTGGACAGGCTTGGATAGGCACACTTCAAAAAACAAACATTGGCTTTGGCAAGCAGGTTAATTTTTCATTACCATGTTTAAAAATACATTAAAAACCACACTTTTAATAAAACCTTTCTATACTGCCATACACTGGATTGATTTCATAAATAATTAAAATTTCACAAGTACTAACAATCTAAACAGATGGTGTAAAGTGCATAGTCATTGCATAACATATTGTTTTGACCAGAGAGTGATTTCATCAGTATATGATGAACAATAAAGTAATCTAAGAGCATATATAGCTATGTGGTTGTGGTATAAATCTATAAAAGCTTAATTGATAAGTGCTGATGTGTTGAAATACTGAGGCTGGCAGATCACTCACCGTTATGGGACATGCCCACAGCGAGGCACTTGTTAAAGCGGCAGTATTGGCACTTGTTCCGGTTTTTCTTCTGGATCTTACATTTGCGCTCGCACTTGTCATACTCCAGCTTGAGGCGTATGGTTCTCCTAAAGAAACCCTGTTGAGAATTCATTTATGGACACACTTAGCATTAAAAATGGCTTGAAGACTTTACAATCTTCACTTGGTTTGATTTACAGGGTCAATATCAACATCATATCACTCCAATGATGTGCGGCTACTTACAACCCGCTATAGTAAAGTGATGGCCTGATATGGTGCAGGGTACGCTGTCCTTGTGATAAGGTGTATGGTGCAATATATGTGATAGTAAATCACATTTAGCCTTTTAATCTTCCTGCTAATATCTCATGAAAAGCAGTAATGCATTTTTGTATGTTTATTTTGTGACCACAGACTCCACCCACATTATTTCATTCATCTTTGCTACTACACGGGTACATAGTTGCCCTCGCAAAAAGTCATGACTAAGATATTTAAAAGGGCCCTTTGGAAGCTAGTTGTCCTTAGCTGCTGATTTTCTTTCAAAACCCTACCACACACCTTGCCTAAAGCATGACCTATGAAAACACCATCTGCTTTAGTGAACACACCATACGTTTTTTATACTGTTGCAATTAATATGTTAAAATCTACTTTTAATTATTTGCAGTCACAAATAGACCAATTTCACTCAGCTTATTTTAGTTCTATGCAGTTCTATGCTCTTTACAGTGTATTTTGGCATTTGCTGAATTTAAAGCTCATGTAACCATTGGTTTAAACTGTGTTGTGGCCACGTTGGGCTTATTGACTATAATATGTGAAGCACATTGTAACTAAATAAGCTACAGTGTTTCAGTGTGTTTATGGCATCTTGGTTTTGATTTTATTTGCAGGTCTCTGTCGTCCTATCAGTCAATCAGATACTATCGATTCATTCCTTCCTCACACAGATACCATTGCATTATAAGCATAAGGCAATGAACAGGAATCAGGTTGTTTGATGACTCTCTTGCCAAGTATGTCTAAGGTCAGGTCATTGGTAAGGTTTAGAGAAGGGGCTGGCACAGAAAAGGCAGACCAATAGGAATTAGGAACATCAGTGCCAAACATACCGCCTTTTATCTTCTTTGTGATAAAACAAGTGTGTGAGCGCAAAGGCTATGATCTGAAATGATACCTAAAAGCAGAGATATCCAGGCTTTACTGCAAAAACCTACAATCATACCAGCCCTTTGCAGACAAGACTGGTGAACCTTGTCCTTAGGAGTAGTAGGGGGCTGGGACTCGTGTCAGATTTTAATTTTAGCGTCCACTCATGAGGTGGACTCTTTACAGTGAATGGTGCCTAGTTGTTGGGTACAGGGACATAATTTGTGAGAAAGTTCAATGTTACACTGAGCACAGTACATTTCATAGGCGTACTAGTCAGGAACACATGCCTGCCGGTTTAAACACACACACTTCACAATAGCACATGTCATTGTACAGTGGATGCTGGTCTATACAAAGCTATCCTGATACATCCCTAGGACAGCAATCATTCCACCAGTTAAAATAGACTTTATGTAATAGCAAGCTGTCTTGAAATACAGACAAAGGACAAAGTGTCCAGGACATTTCCTCTTTTATGTTTGTCTACTAATGTAAAAGTAAATCCTGTCATAAATTAAGATAATGATAAATGAAGTAATTATAAAATTCTATTAATAATTTAAATTAGTATATTTTTATTATATGTATAATTTATTTCACTGTGCAAAAGTCAATCATTTATCAAGTATGAAAGTGTACTAAATATTAAGCATTATTGTAACTTCATTAACATTAAAACCATTTAAAGAGTTTGTTTGTTAATGAGTTTGTAAATGCAGTTTAGCCCACCTGTTCACACCATTTTAGTCTAAACCAGGGGTCACCAACCTTTTCAAAACTGAGAACTACTTCACAAGTACCGAGTCATACAAAAGGCTACCAGTTTGATACACTAGAACAGAGTATACCTAAACTTATCAAAACCTCACGTATAATAAGCATGTTTTAAATTATTTTTTCAGATATAGTCATTTTCAAATCTACATAAACACAAATGTGATTAAAGAAGGATAGCAACAGGATCAAATTTAATGTTAGACGCTGCGCACTGGTTTAGCAAATAAAGGCTATCTGCCTAAGGAGTAATTAGATCGTGTGGTTTGGAACACTGAAAATACAATGAACTTCATGACTCTTGTCCGTCTTGCCCTCATATCCAAGATACGGTGATAACAAAGTAGATAACTA
The DNA here is from genome assembly GCA_037577145.1 of Brachypetersius gabonensis. Classification (NCBI taxonomy): domain Eukaryota; kingdom Metazoa; phylum Chordata; class Actinopteri; order Characiformes; family Alestidae; genus Brachypetersius; species Brachypetersius gabonensis. The sequence continues at coordinate 20,960,170 of JBBJLR010000133.1, read as the reverse complement.
ATGTTACAAGGAGCAACACAGAGTAGTAAACCATAAAAACCCTCTACTATCAACTCTAGCACAGTTTTAAGCCTAAAAGAGTACCCGGCAAAAACAAACCTGGGACCAGAGCACTTTAGATGAGTAAGTGAGGGGGGTTAGCTGCAACAAGGTTTAAATGTGAACTTCCCCATACACTTCTCTACAATGCCGATCTGACAGTGTGCTGAGGTTCGAAGCCAATGGTAACAAATAGTTTCCTGAGAGACGCAATAGAAAAGCCTTTTCCAAGAAGGGAGAGAAGAAGCAACTGAATATTCGCTTCTTTTCATGTGTGTGTGTGTGTGTGTGTGTGTGTGTGTGTGTGTGTGTGTGTGTGTGTGTGTGTGCATGAAAACTATTTGTGTGAAACTACTCCAAGTCGAACAAGCTCTCAAGGACAAACAAGTGGGCTGGCAGCAGTCTGAGTGAAAGACAGATGACGTACGAGCTTGAAAACCATTTTGCGTAACACATTCATATAAATACAGCTTAAATGGCCGAACTCCAACTTTTGTAGCATCACACACAGTCACTACACTGAGAGTCATCTCCATATCAATAGATTACATCAGCATAATTGTTATATTTCAGTTCATTTTCTTTTAGTAATAATTGTGTTGATGTGATATATTTGATTGTGTAAACAATATATACATTTGAATTAAGAAAAAAAATGGAATGCATCTCATTGTTCAGTACTGTAAAGAATGTCTCAGTATTGTAAGAAGTGTCTCAGTGCTGCATGTGACAGATGCCTGACAGACATTTACACAAAAAAATTCATGATTTGGATTGTGTAAAAAGCAACAAGATACTGAAAACACACTGGGGGTGCATACCTGGGAGTGTAACTGGTCATGCTGACATGAAAAAAAAGATGCATGGAAAGAGTTTACACTGTAGAGGAATGCAAATATAAAATACGCGCCCTTATGTTGAATTTACATCACAGGGTGGACTTGAGCCAAAGAGGGGAAAAGTGACTCGTCAAGAGGTCAGCGTGCCCTTACTCTCACATGCCTCGGGTTCACACATGACTGAATAACTTTAAGAGTGTCTCTATGTATGTGTGTGTGTGTGTGTGTGTGTGTGTGTGTGTGTGTGTGTGTGTGTGTGTGTGTGTGTGAGAGAGAGATTTTGATTACCTTGCACCCCTCACAGGCATGTACTCCATAGTGGAAACCAGAGGCACGATCGGCACACACGCGGCATTCGAGGTTTAGGGGGCTTGGGGTCATTTCATCTTGCCCAGTAGCCACTCCAAACACCATAGAGGATGGACTAGAGGCTGGGCTTAAGGTATCTAGGAAGATCACACACAAACACACCACGCACACACACACAAAAAGTAAATGCATTTTTGTTGACGTCAGTTTTCCATTCTTTTGCATTGCTTTTTTTCACCTTGGTTAACTTAATCTTTAACTTTAATTCTAAATTAATGTATGGTTACTTTTATAGCTAACTTGACTTTAAGCTTTTATGCATATTTGCAAAGCACACTGAATGTACTCTGTATATGATCATGTGCTATACAAATAAACCTGCTTTGCCTTGCCTCATTTGACTGAATGTGTGGCATGACTCAATTTAACTGGCCAGGTTGTTGCATTCTGGAAGGTTATTGCATTCTCAGGGATCAAACTCCAGAGATCTCAGAGATCTCCTGGTGACAGGGCCAACACTTGGATTTAAAAGCCATTATGTGTGCGTGTATGTGTGTGTGTCTATGGGAGGATGGTGTGTGTGTGTGTGTGTGTATGTTTATGTGTTTTTTTACTAAGTAAGTACCCAGAATAGTTGGGCTTTCAGAGCTGACACTGGAGTCCTGACAGTCAGGCAGGTAGAGCAGACTGAAGGAGTCATCGCTGAGGGAGCATGAGATGTCCTCCAGATCATCTATGTTCATGATCAGTTCCCCACACAGTGGGCTGTCCAACATTGAGTCCCCCACCGGAGACAATGGACTGAATAGACTGGGCACGTCCACCATGGCGCTAGACCACAGGAAGTACTAAAATATCAGAGAGAGAGAGAGAGAGAGAGAGAGGTAAATATTGTACCAATCACTGCATCATGATGCACTAGTCTGAATGTTATAAACTTGTAATTATAATTTAGGGTGCCAAATATTCAGTCAAAAAAATGCAGAAACCTTTTGAACACAGTTACCACTTTTAACACATGCAACCCTTCCCGGGAGAAACAAGTAGCTGTGCTGTCACGCCAGTCAGCGGCTGCTAGAGGCCACCAGAGGTTGAGTTTGTATTGGGGATCTTTTATTATGAAGTGGTGAGTGTTTTTCTGGGTTATGGGTCACAGCTGGGTGTTATTAGAGTCAAGTGATTGTGTTTGGTGATTGGTAGTGGGATGTTATGTTATGTGTATTTAAGTTTGTGTTTGAATGTTCAGGTGTGGGTCAACTGTCATACTTGATATGTGCTTTTGGTTCCAGTCTCCTGAGTTCTTGGTTTGTGTTCTGTAGGGCCCTCGTGCCTGTTCATTTTGGTGTTTGAGAAATAAAGAGTAAAGCATGGAAGCCTGCGTCTGTGTCTGCCCTTATTTGAGAGAAATGGAGGAATGTGACAAGTGCAAACTATTTTTTATAATATAATCTAAAACAAAAAAATGTCCCTGTTTTCAAAACATTTGAATGCATAAATACAAGCTGAATAAATGCACACAATCTGTAAAGTAATACAAAGCATGACTACAGATATGAAAAACTAAATAACAATAATAGTGTATTATTGTTGTTGTTGTTGTTGTTATGAAACTATTAATAGAAACTATTTTCTATTTTTAAATTTTTGCTATATACAGAAATGTAATACTGAAATTGACTGGGCCATGAACTGGGAACATAAAAAATAAAAATATACTGTAGTTGCAGCCGTATCAGATGCCTATTCAATAAAGTAGGCAATTATAGTATAGGCTAAAATACACTTCTTGGGATGAATGCATAAATTTGACTGCATCCGTTTAGGAATGTAAGAATTTGAAGCACCATGGTCAAATGGTACACTGAATTGTAACTGAAACGTGATGTACATGCATAGTACCATCGTGGTGCAATAACCTTGCAAACAACCAATTTGGTCCTGGCAGGCGCTGCCTTACTCTTCTGCAGGGTGACAGGGTTGTAGGGGAGAACTTTGCATGTTTGCTTTGAGTACCACCGTGGCTCAACAAACCATGCCCGTGATGTAAACACAGCAGTGTGTTTCTGCACTTTATCTCACACACTGAGCAAAGGTGAAGTTCCCCAAGGATTAGGGTACCATAGAACTGAGACGAGTGTATGGAGACGTATTAAAACTGCACTAAAACTGAAACATTATACCCAGGCATCAAAATGGCATTTTAACCTTTTTTAGGCCTTTAGTGAAGGGCCTGTTGCTTGTGAGCTACCTCGATTGTGTATGCTTCGTCCTTGCACTTCTCGGGTTTCATTCAATTTTGTGCTCTCAAGGCCAGAAACATACAGTAGCTAACAACAGAATGAAATAAATTAAAAACTAACAAATTAATGATTGAATGAATAAAGCAAAAGGTACTTAAATTCAATTCCAACGGCCTTCAATGCATTAAAGCGTCTATGCCTTCAGTGAGGGCCTAATGATTTCTGTGATAAAAATCCTGTATTTGTGTATTTATGTGTATCATTTTCTAGTTGTATTTAAAGTACAAATACTGTAGTGCTACTTTTATTAGATCATTAAGCTTTGCTTGGAGAAAAGAAAATGATCCAGCCAGGATTTTTTTCCTTTGTGGTATCCATATAGAAAAGCTAGAGATCCCACTGATTAGGCCCTCAGGAGCTGGACAGAGGGTCTAATGTATCATATTGTCCACTAACAGAATTAAGAAGTGACATCAAAGTCAAGCAATCAGTAAGTGAAAGCAATTACGTGTGATAAATGTACATATGAATAGTGGCAGTGAAACTAGATTTCATTTAGTTTGAAATGTTAGAAATGATATCCACTGAAAATCAGCCAAATACAAAGTAACATATGGTTTATGCATGTTACAATATTCATATAAAATGTGTTGTACATCTCGAGTGTCAATTGTTTAATAGAATACGGATAAAATGTTCATTTGAATTGTAGTTAGCATACCATGAACGTACTACTAGAATCCGATGAGGATGCAAGGTGAAATTACTAATATCATGCATATCCATTTACTCGTTTTGACATGAAAGCCCAGCTCCAGTAGTTAAGTATCACCACTGACACAGGTCTGTCTCTCAGTTTACTGACTCTTGGCATTAATTAAGTTTTGAGATGTTCACATTTGAATTAAGTAAATTCACTACACATTATGTGTGCTGTTCTACAGATTTGGTGGTTCGAGTCCTGGTTCATCCCATGAGCCACTAAAGCAAGATTAAAATCACATGACGAGATGCTGGGTGAAACTGGGCCATAGCATGATGGAAAATGCATCATGAACACACAGACAATAAATATCAACCATCAGACAGGAGACATTCTGCCGCTGCATCATCTGACTGAAAAGACTTGGCCACAGCTGCTGTCTTTCCAAAGCCACCTTCAGCAGTGATCATGTGAGTGGAAAACGACCTGAAGCTTTATCAAACTCTGTCTGTTTAAGACGGGCATAGCAGTGGAAATCTTACCGAGCCCCTAACATCTGTCTGTACTCCAGCTGCTAGAACAATCTAAACACAAATCTGAAGCACTCTCCTTCTCTGTACAGAGGAGTGTGTTACTTCCGAGAGGAGCTGTGTCAGACTCAGCCAGACATATGTTGCAACACTGCATTCCCACCAGAGACCCACACAGACAGCCACACTGGGTAGAAATGTAGGTCAGTGACTACGCAGCAGTGGGTGTGTGGTAGGATGTGCAATCGCAAAAAACATTTCAAAACAGTAGACTTCTAAATGACCGAAATCTCTGCAGGCAAGTCATACCCATAGCTGGTTTAAAGGAATGCTTGGGTGAAAGTCTAATTTTTATTGGTAACAGTAGGTCATACAGTGTCAGAAATCACATGTCAAGTCTATTTACAATGACTTGACAACTTGAGGCAGTTTGGGGTAAGTGTGTGATAATATAGGCATCCAGTTTGCATAATGCCAGCTGGTGGCTATGAAGTACTTTTTAGCTGGTCTGTGTCTGGTGAGCATTTTGGTTGCTGCTTTATATTCCATTTTGCTTATTTGCTGTTTGTGATTTGTTTTACCACGAACTTTCCTGACTGGAGTTTTACCAAGAAACTTTGTTTGACTGGGCTGTGAGTTGGGACGGTTTTCACAGCTGTAGAGTTTGCCTGGTCCATGAACTAGTAGACTTGTCATTGCTATAGTGGAGTTTGACTGGGCCATGAAGTGGGAGACTTTTCACTGCTTTTATGGCGTTTGACTGGGCCACAAGGTGAGACACTTTTCACTGCTGTAATGGAATTTAGACTGTGAGGCGAGACACCTTTCACTGCTGTAATGGAGTTTAGACTGTGAGGCGAGACACCTTTCATCTGCTATAATGGCATTTGACTGGGCCGTGAGGCAAGACACCTTTCACTGCTATAATGGCATTTGACTGGGCCGTGAGGCGAGACACCTTTCACTGCTGTAATGGAGTTTAGACTGTGAGGCGAGACACCTTTCATCTGCTATAATGGTATTTGACTGGGCCGTGAGGCGAGACACCTTTCACTGCTATAATGGCATTTGACTGGGCCGTGAGGCGAGACACCTTTCACTGCTATAATAGCATTTGACTGGGCCGTGAGGCGAGACACCTTTTACTGCTATAATAGCATTTGACTGGGCCGTGAGGCGAGACACCTTTCACTGCTGTGATGGAGTTTGACCTGGCCGTGAGGCGAGACACCTTTCACTGCTATAATGGCATTTGACTGGGCCGTGAGACGAGACACCTTTCACTGCTATAATAGCATTTGACTGGGCCGTGAGGCGAGACACCTTTCACTGCTGTGATGGAGTTTGACCTGGCCGTGA
>JBBJLR010000133.1:20921270-20941172 GCA_037577145.1 Brachypetersius gabonensis | reverse complement strand
TATATATATATCACAATTAAAAATTATCAAGGGTTAAGTTTAACCTCAAGCTGTAATCCCTTTCCCAACCCCCCATCCCCTCCCCTTTTAGATGATGCCACCTGCTCCGTGCTTACACCACACTCCATCTTTGGAACGCTCCATTCACTGCACAAAAAAATGGGTAGACTGAAGGGGGAAACACTGCCAACCCAATATATCACTTCTTTGCAAAAACACTTCAGAAGCTCCTTCTCAGAGTTTGATATGTCGCCTCTCTAGCAGTAAAAGCAGAAAGTCTTGTTTTATTACTTGCCTATAAATTTTAATTCAATTGCACAGATAAGCCCTACACTGACAACTCTACCACCATATATAAAATAGCGATTATTTCTATTCAGTTTTTGTGCAAACATGTTTTCCAGAGGTTTTCAAGAGGTGTGTGTGTGTGTGTGTGTGTGTCTGTGTGTGTGTCTGTGTGTGTGTGTGTCTGAGTGTGTGGGTTTGAATGTGATTGTGTGTGTGTGCTTGTCTGTAAGGCTATGTTGATCATTCCTATTACATTCTCTTTCAAAATTGACCCAGAAAAATAATTTTTCAGAAACATTACAGGCAATACGTAGATCTCACACATCTCAAATTTAAATGATTTTTTTTGGTAATTTTAGAAATGGTATTTTGCAGGTGATGAAACAGCTGCATTATTACAGAGATACAAAAACAATTGTGGAAAACTGCTGCAGATATTGTACTTTAAATGTTATTCAGTTAAATTAGAAGTAGATGATATTTGAATAAACACTGCGTACAATGGCAGGCAACGACACAAGACTTTATAATATGAACCACCGTAATTTGTGTACGTTAAATAAAAATGTATGCACGTCAAGAGTTGTCATTTGATAATCATGGATAAACATGTATATAGTTTTTGGGACACAGCAAAAATAAAAAAATCGAAAAAACGTCTATTTATTGTTATCAACTACTAGCAAGCAAATGTACGTAAGAAATATAATATTTTTAATATTTCGGACATCAACAAGCAAAATATTTATGCCATATACAGATTATTGTGCGTATACTTGAAAAGGCATAAGTCTGTCTATTTTGTTTAAATACAAAAAAACACTATTTGAATGCATAATAGATGGCAACATAAATATCACACAATAATTACAGATTAAGTAATAATCAAAAACTCCAGGCCCAGTTAATTAAAAAGATATTAGTACAAGCCAGGAAACAGGCAGTATGCAAGGTGTTCTAACAAGCAAATCCTGTACTTATGGCAGCTTTGTGAAATGAAAGGTACGCTTACTAAAAATGTGGTCGTAGCAGGGTTTGGCCTGGTCTTAGTGCTGCAATGAGTCTTAAGAGGCTCCCTTTGAGTGATCGACACACAGTTCAGCATTAAATTGAGTAAAGTTTTGCATTTAAAGCACCTAAATATCTACGAAGTTGTCACACTACTGTTAAAAAAGGCCTTGCGATCCGAACCATTTTCTTAGCACAGATTTAAAATTTTATTTGTCCGTATATCCAGGTTTGCATCTTGTTGGGTAATGTTTTGAAAAGACCTTTTATTAAAACCAAAGCTGTCAAATTTGAATGAAAATATCATCTAAAAAAGCACCCTGACCCAAGCGTGTGTAGGCGAACATTTAAATTTAATCCAAATCAGTGTGATCGATAACACGAAAGAACAGACCTTCGTTGAGCAATTTCACAAAGAAAGCATGCACAAATATCAGACAAAAGTCGTAGATAATAACTTACCGCACAAAGGAGGAATGCTTGAGCAGAGGCATTCCAGAGTGTTGGGGCTGCTCAAGGCCTGCGATGAGGAAGAGAGGGGCAGAGAGACAGAGTGAGAGAGGGAGAACAGGCAGAGAGCTCTCCTGAGCCAGCGTGAGGACTCACGGAGGCAGGCTAGAGAGGGGGCCAAGCCAGTCCTTCTACCCCAGCTGCAGCCCCCAGCGCTGGGCCACATGCCTGTCCCCCTCTCCTGGCCTGGGACGAGCAGGCCTCTGCCACAATAGGAGGCCATGAGGTTTGCCTGGGAGGCGCGTGTGTCGGCCCGTCTGGCAGTTAACAAGTCTTTGAATGAGGAATGTTAGCAAACAGACAAATAGAATGTCCGCTGCATGCTAATGATCCAGCCAGTCCGCTCACAGCATTGGCCCAGGCCCATGAATAATTCAGCAAGCTGAAAACTGAACACCCACCCCTTTGCCCCCCCAATCCACACCCCCTGCGCCTGAAATGCCTTCAGTGGACGAAGAGAGCATGAGGGGAAAGAGAGAGCTGGGAAGACGGAGGAAAAGTATTCCAAATCTCAGCTTGCTTGCTCGCTGGCTTACTTCCTCACTCGTTGCATGCTGACGGTCCACTTTTACATCCAGCTGAATAAACACACAGCCGCGTATGCACACGCAAGCATGTGGGCAAGCGCGCATGGTCGCTACAAATCTGCTCTTTCGTTTCAACATGCAACATATTTCTTTCTTTCGATGGAGGCATCTCTCACTCATTGCCTTTTTATGTCTTTTGTTTAAAATTGGCACCTGTCCCAGAAAAAGCTCCACCACTGCACCGCCCTCCTGCTCTCCTTTCAGAGAGAGAGAGAGAGAGACAGAGAGAGAGAGAGAGAGCAGGAGAGGAGTGTGAAAGAAGCACTGTATGTGTGCGCATGAGAAGAGGGAGGGCGAGAGAGAACGCAAGAGAGTAAGAGAGCCAGAGAGAAAGACAGAAAGAGAGAGAGAGAAAGAAAAAGAGAGAGAGAGGGCGGTGCTTCAGCAATAGAGCTATTGGTGCTTCCCACTTCCCTACTCGGAGACATGCAACAAGCTGGAAGACCACAGCCATTTTCAAACCTCAGCACTACAAATGTCCATCCGAGAGAAACCTGAGCAACGACCACAAACACCTGCGCTCCAGATCTAAACTAAACACAGCCAGGAGGTTCAAATCAAGCATCCATGAAGTATTTTGATATCAGGAAAGCAACATCGCAGAGGACTCACTACATACCTGTAAATATAAAGGGAGGCACAATTAAACAGTTAACAGTAATCACAAGGTAAAGAGCTACAGATGTGCAATGGAAAGACTATGAATACCATAAAAGTAACTTCTGGTGGGACTGAAGAAACTAGTCCTGGCGACTGGTTGGAGGCAGAGGGTTAAAATCCAGAGAATAGTAAAAAAAACCCTTCTTCTCCTGGCACAGGCTGCCTGAAGGGGAGGACCTTACTGTAGAAATAGCAGCAGACGCTTTTTTCTCTTTTTTATCTGCACGCTCTCTCTCTCTCTCTCTCTCCTTTCTACTACTCACATGCAGCCAAGTCTAGAAGAGTGAGAGTGAAAGACAGAAAGAAATAGAGAGAACTGGTTAGACAGAGAAGGAAGAGAGAAAGCCAGCGAGATAGAGAAGTGAAGAAGAGAATGTTGAAATAAGGGAGCTTGCAGAGAACACAAGCAATGCAGCTTTTTTTTTATTCTTCACCACAGCCAGTAAGCATGAGAGAAAGACCGTCAGCATGAGGAGGGAGGGGTGAAAAGGGTGGAGAAAAAAGTGACACAGACTCCAGTTCTCCCAAGGACTACTCACACACACACACGATGCTAACTACTCAAATACAGTTTGCACTTTTGCCTGTACTGTGCACGCTAAAATCGACTTTATTTTTAGACGTTACCCCTGCAAATACACAGTAACTACTACACATGAATGAGTTCTAACCATTTACATTTAAAATGCCATATAAAAGAGATGAAAACAATACGACAGCACGCCTTGAATCATTGTTCGATGAGGGATGGTCGAGTCCATTGTCGCTCTGAGGGGGGAAGATGCAACGGAGGGAAATAGTTAATTTCAATCTGCTAGAAGTAACCAGTTTGAAGTATTAGAGATGGTGCCAGGACAATGCCAATCACCTTTCTAGGTTCATGCTCATGTCCCTGGGCGATGTACTGGTCGGTGAAGTTAAATCTAACATCTCATAGCCCCCTCACACACCATACGGCCACCAGTCAGAAGCTGATAGAAGCACTGCTATGCTAGAGGTAAAACAGCTGCTGTGATTTGCAGGGAGAGCTCTTTTGCAGTGACGCCGCACATACACACACACACAGACACACAAACACACACACATACACACACACTGCAGCCACACCACAGCTAGGGCACAGCCTACCTGACACTCTGCCCAAGGTTGAGAAGTGTGTTTCACAGTGGAAGAGAAGGAGGGGTTTGTGTGGTTGCTGTATTAACCCGATCGCGCTCTCTGTTGTGACATCTTTCCTTCTTTTAGCAACTCTAATACAAAATCGTGACTTAACCATCACCGTGTTTTGGTGCAGTGAAGTTGTTCTTAGTCTCCTGAGTGTTTTACAGTTAATATTGTCCATAATGTTGGTGAGAATCACCCCATGCAGCCCCCATTTTGTGCTGTAAAACATAAAAGCAGGCACGCGCAAGCACATCCACAAACACTCTAATACTCTCCATTGTGGCTCCACGAGGTCGACGGAAGAAATACTACACCTCTATTAATGTTTAATAGCAAGAAATGTATCGCTAAGTTATTTCATATTATATACAACTTCAGTATTCAACTTTATAGCCTCTCAAATGAAATTATAACACTACGCAAAAGCCCTGCACATAGCACATAAATGAAACTGGGAAAACAGAATGATCTATTATTGCTGCGTAGTTAGCTATATTACCTAAACACTAAATGGAAGAGTAAAAGGTAGCGCTCATAACAGTTTAAGGCGGAGAGACAGAAAGAGAACGAGAGTAGTGCACATGCTCTCTGTACAGGAGCTGTCTGTGTTACAGTACACACAGGGAGATCTGCTGTTTTTAATGCTTTCCCATGTTTAGTTGATGGCGCTTAACAAGCTATCGCTCGCTTGCTTACACACACTCTCACACAAACACATGCACATACTCTCACACAGAGGAGGGCCAGAGAGAGGAGAGCAGCAGGTCCGCTCAGGCTCTCTCTCTCCCTCTCGCTCTGCCTCATCCTGGGTCTCCTCTCCCAGCTTTCTCCCCTCATTCTCTGCTGCTGGCACTGACCACTTATTCCAGACACACATACACGTGCACACACACACACACACACACACACACACACACAAAAGGCCGGTGCAAACCACACACACCACACCTTCAATTCAACACCAAAACTGGGCTGCACGATGCCATATGAAAACAACGAAGGGGTACAAAATGAAAAAGTAAGCACTCCTCTCCTTTTTTATTCTAATTTTCAAACAACAAAGCAGACAGTGCACTTATTTTGGCAGGGGCTAAAAAACGGGCCAACGTCACATCGCGCCACGTCTCTTGACCAATCGCAAAATAGCGAAATGAGTTCACATGTGCACCGGGTAAATCTCTCACAGACACTAGTCTGCAAAGCAAAACAGCAACAAATTGTTAGAAATGTAGTGTATTAGCAACAGTAGTGGCAGCGTGGGTCTGCTCTCATTCGTTTACTGTCTAACCTGCGTCTAAGGAGTGAGGGCTTGGCGTGTGTGTTGTGTCGTACACTGCATTAAAGTTCACTTGAGGATACAATTTTGGGTTTAGGTCGGCTGCCAACACCCAAACACTATGCTGCTCTTTAAGGCCTATCGTTCATAATACAGATGGACTAGGAGCACCACTGATCAAATGCCAATCATAACAAACTCTTTATGATACTTTTCACTGCACAACCTCAGGGTTATTACATGCATCACCACCGAGATCATTAGTAAAGGGCTCTTGCAATTTTAAAAGCTTTTTTCTGTGCTGAGGGGTAAACCCCATTACCCCTTAATTACCATGCTTGGTTTTTCCAATATATTGTTTCCAGAGCAGATTAAAATTGTTAATGCATATTACAGAGCAGCAGTGGGGAGTAATAAGCTGCAATGAATTAAGTAATTGCAAACTATACCACATGCATGCATCATAACTGGTGCAAAAGGTAACTGGCTGTATTTTAGTGCACTTATTTAATGCAATGGAATTATCGAAAAGCAAAAAGATACATCAACAGCATGCACTAAAAAATCGCTGTGGTAATAAAGGCACTGTAGCCAAGCAGCAGAGAGCAAAATGTCCTTTCATTCACAAAACAAAATGGCTGCCGCAGCTCAATACATGACTGCACATGCACTGGTTTTATCTCTCCAAACACATGCATAAACATTAATGTGTACAAAATCTTTTTTTATTTCTTGCTGGGAAAAAAAAAATAATTTAAGAGTTCTCAGTTGTGTTACACCATTTAGACTTATTCTGTATTTCATCTGTGAACCACTTCAAATCCCATAAAAGGGAAAATCAGCATTAATGAACTTGTGTGAGTTTTACAAGCAAGAAACACGACATACACCCTCAACCAACAGAGAGAGAGCAGTTTGCTGAGAGAGACCGATTGGTGAGGGTCACAATCCAGTTGCGTAGAACATTGTCTGTTTAAACTGCGAAAACCAAAAATTCTGTAATTCAAAACAGACAACTTTGACAGCGCCTGCTCTGCTGTGTTTAAATGCTACAGCCCATAGAAATTAAAAGTACTGCACACTCACACACACTGACTGAGGGCTACAAAGGTCACCCATAAAACTTTAAAGATGACCTTCTGATCAGCATCAGGGATGTCTGTGAAGCATTTGACACTATTTTGTAGCACTAAATATTTTATAGAAAGACATTAGATGGATCATTAGAGATATTCAAAATCAAATTCAAATTTTTTACACAAATAAAATGTATTTATTTTAAGTACCTTTTCACGACTTCGCTCTGCAGAGGTAGCGGGGTCGCTGCGATGGTGGTCTCTCCTGGGCCCCCATCTGCACGTGTCTGCGAGACTTCTCAATTACAGCTGTGAACTCTAGGGTCAGCCTCTGTAGAGAGAGGAACAAAGGGCGTGACCCTGGGGTCAGAAGTGTTACACTGGAAGCAGGCCGGCCCCTATTCAAAGGGAGTGGGCTGTTTGCTTTGTGTAGGTAAAGACCACTAAAACACTGACTAATAGGGATTAGGAAGTGATCCCCTTAGGACTGTCACTCAGAGCATGCCCCTGACCTCCTGCTTCCATTAGGAGCCGAAAAGCGAAAAAGCCTACCCCTGGGCCTCACCGTAGTTAAAAAAGACACAAGCCCCGCTACACGCTTTACACCTGTCGCACACATTCAAGTTATTCAATTTGAAATGAATTATTATGGAGATATAAAATGTGTGTATGAATTAATTAATCAATTAATATAATATGCAACATACTGAAAAACAAAATATCTAAAGGAAACAGATTCACTAAAATGAATAAATGTTTTTGACATTAAATATGTACTTTCATAACTGATATGCATTATTAGAAAAAATTGTGTTTGTGGTCTAGAATATACCTTTATCATTTACACATACATGAAGATCTGCAACTGCTACAAAAAGAAAGAAAACTAGAACAATATAGAATAGAATTATTATGGAACTAGAATTATAGAAACTGAAAATTAATACACCTATATATTCGATAGGAATAGAAATTTAACAGAATCCTATATTTAGTTAGTAAATAGCATGTTGCAGCTATAAATGTCACCGATGTAAACGCTTCAAAACCTGAGGAAGAACACTGTATAAATAACAGCTGTTGTCAATGCTGATTTAAATGACACTGCTGTACGGTTCCTCAAGTACTTTTTCTGCTTTTATCAACCATTGCCAAAACTACCTTTAATACGAACTATTGACATAGTATTTACCACATCTTAACCCCTACTCCCAGTACAATGCAGTTAAGCAGTTTGGATTCTAATAATTTCATATGAATGTAATGTGAAATGCAGTAAAGGCATTTCAAGTAAGTGGCATCTCCAGCAGCAGCATAAGACTAAAATAAAACATTATGGAGTATCATGAACTTTAAGTTCCTCAGTATATGGATAATGTCATACATAAAGGAGTGTGAGTGTGTGTGTGTGTGTGGGGGGCGGGGGGGTAGTGTTAGTGATTGTATTAAGAATCAATTGGCTTGGATACATGCAATTTTGTGAGGGTGGGGCAGGGCTGCAGTGAAACGCTGAAATAACAAAATGGAGGACTGTTAGACAACATGGCGGTCACTTCTGATAAACGTGTCGCACTATGTCTGAGCAGGTGGGCTAAGAAGTTACAAACAGTGAGTTATGCTTTATGAGAAAAATCAAAACCAGCTCTGTGATGCAGTAAAAAAAAAGAACACCACTCGTCGACAGAGTGGACACAGACTTGCTCCGTGCTTTTGGAGGCACAGAAAATAGTGTGTGTTAACTACTTAAAGGTCTCACTGAAGGCACTTTTTCCTGTATCGTTGCATTCATTCAATCAATATTAATTAAATCAAGGGAAAAAAAACAGAAGATGTTTTTAATTATTTATAATAATAAGATGTTATTAACAAAATTAAGTTTGAAGACCTAAGAAAAAATCTCTAGTCCACAATGAATTAGTTGAGGACGTTCAAATTTAGAGACATGTCACATGTTAATGTTAATTCTTTTTTGCACACAAACATTTCAAAATGAATGGTTATATAAAACATGATATAGATGGTTTTCTGTAAAGACTGAAATAATATTAAATTAGCAACACGACAATGTTTGAAAAAGGGAGCTGAGAAATCACTGAATGAAGGAAAAATCTCATATTTCAAAATTCACTATTAATGTGTAGTGAAAAATCAACAAAAAAGTGAGCAGAAGTAGAAGTGCAATCGCATTTAGTTTTACACAGTTGGATTTCTGTCAAATATTAGTGCCGAAGGAAAGCAGAGTGTTTCATATTTCATGCAGAAGCTTCGTCTGAAGAAAAAGAGGGCAACTTCACCAAGTGCTGAATATATAAGTGCTGCATGTCGTGAATTTAAGTCCATGAAAAGTAGTCTTAGAGACCAAAAGTCCATGTCCACATTTTCTCTTGCAACACACAAACTCTCCTGTGAGCGGCTATTCTAAACGTTCTTTTGTCTATTATTAAATCAAGACCTTTTTCATACATTTATCTCCTCCTTCTTTTCCCACACTACAAAAAACATTTTATGGTCCGAGAAATTCTTTTGATCCTCCATGACATTATTTTAAATTTGTTATGGTATTTTACAATAGCAATTGGTGTGATGTGCCAACTGTGTTTCAATATGGAAAAAAAGACTAAATTAAATTAGTTAAGAATGTTCTCAATATAAAAGCAAAGAAATTGATGACTTATTCTTACCCTCATTATCTTAATTTCCCTTTAACATCAAAAAGCTGTGATCAAGGCAACAAGTCCTCCATAAAACAAAAAAGTCCTCCACAAACACTGTCTACATGTTTAAGTTCTTTAGGACGTGCAAGTGATAAAATATCTTTTCATACATATTTACAGTATCTAATTTACAGTTAATGGTCCCTTGAATTCCTTGACTATAAATTATCATTCTAGGAAATAAAGACCAAATTTGGTCATTAACTCTTTCCACATTTAATTGCTTGAGCTGCATATCGTCATCGATATACATTTTTATCTCTCTTCATATTTTACTTCAGAACAAAATCCAATATGAAGAAAATAAGCAATGAATAAAATGTCAAGCAAATTAAGTAATTAAACAAACCTAAAATAATTTGATTCTTCGTGCATATTTGTGGCTGTAATATAGTAGTTTTAAATTATGTGCAGAAATAGCTGTGAAAATAATTGGCATTTAGTTTGAAATATTTTATTTTTTAAAATATAACTTTATGTTTATTATAATTTTTTTTAAATGAGAATCTATACAATAACAATTTCTTTATCCATTCTAACTATTGGTGTGATGTAAGCTGTGCAAATTTTAATTCTACTTCCAAGGTAGATGACACATATTTATACCACACATTCAATTAATAAAACTGTGTGTATTTTCATGTTATTAATAAAAACAGATAACCAATTTTTTTCAAAAATGAAAAGAAAATGTGTGACATAAAGTTAAAGGTAATTTACTTTGCCAATTGTTAGCAATGATATGGCATGTTTTTGAACCTGACTGGTAAAAAGACACAAAATCCACTTTTTTTCCTTTCTAGAACATGACTCACCTTAAAAAAGGGGACAAAAGAACAAAGGTCAAATAACACAGATAGAACAGCATTTATCCAAACTAGTGTCCAAAGCAACTGCAACACGGCAGAGCCTCTAGAATGTTCTGCGGAGCAGGCTTTGCTTCTGGAGAAGAGCAGGATTCCAGGGCATTATCCCTCACACCTATTAACTCTGACCTGTCTGAAGGCTCTGTCAGAGAACAGTTACAGGAGAAATACAGGTAACTTCATCTCAATCATAGAAAATGCAAACACTTCAGCTCCTTCAAACAGTTTTTCAAAACTATTTTATGACTTATCATATATCAGAAATGAATGCATGTGTGAGAGACGGCATATGAAGCACTGGGGAGAAAAGTGCTAACCAACCCCAGAAGCTCCAACCACACAAGTCATTAATTCAAACAAAAGCTTGTGCAAATATTTGGTTAAGAACAATACTCCACCCCACTGCGACATAATTAAAACATGTATTTTAAACAATCCGACAAAGGAGCAGCAACACGAGATCCTTCTAACTACTATAGTTTGAATCTTATGAAATTAACGAACTTGCCTTTTTTACAGAGATCCCCATAAACTAACAACTCAAATTACTTACACATATATCACAAACTATTTTCTCAAACTATTTTTTTTTTCTCTTATCATTTATCTAAAAATGCAAGTTGCAACAACTTTTTTACATGGGATCTTTTTCATCCGTCGGCGTTCAGCCCAGAGTTGGAGAGGTACGTGCATGCAGGGGGACAGTAACGTACTGGCCCTTAAAATGCTCCAGGCCTTTGCAGCTTGTCCTCACATGTGCCACGTCACGACCCACCAGCTTGGACCAGCTTGGACAACTAGCAGAACTTGCCCCAGCTGAGCCCTCCACACCCAATCCCCTTCAGCCCACAATCTTATAACTGTCCCTGGGGAGCAACACACAGGAAACAGCCTCTACAACTTTTTAGAGAAAAGTCAGAAACACACACTCACTCAACTATCCAGTCCGTTCTTCAGTCCTGTGAGTCTGTACACTTTAATACGCCAACAGAAGCACACTGCAGGTAACATCAACAGAACGGTAATGTGGTGCTGTACAGAGGACAGAAAGCTAACATCCAAATTGCAAAGCAAATCTCAAGCAGAGCTGCATCAGCACACTTCTGCAATACACACTTTAATTCGTGTCATATTAATTGCATCACATGCTACAATATTTAATGATTCTGTCTGCTATATTCCACGTGGACGGCAAGATGTAAAGCTGCCGTGAGAATCTTGGGAGGTACTGAGCATCTTCCTAAAGTCTACGACTCACCACTCTTGCAAGTACGCTGCACTTGTCATTCTTGCTCAAGATTATTAACCCCATTAAATACAATTTTGAAGGGATGATATAGGTCAGAAGAGGAGACTTGTAATTTCAAACATATTACTCCACTCCCATTTTTTTTATTTTCTTTAATTGTCTTTGGCAAGTGCTCTCCCAGTGGGAATTACAGCCTTTAATAGGATGAGGTAAGGGTGGTGTAATACTAGGCTGTTTCCTGTGTCTCTGTCTGTGCTGCTCCGCTACTTAATGTGCATTTACTGAAGTCCAAAATAGAGGATTACTAAAAGAATACACATACTTTTTTCATAATAGTTTCTAGCTCTAAAGGTGAACAAGAAATAAAACAGGGGGCATTTGAAATCGATATTCTATGTCAGACGCAAGTGTAAAAACGATATGGATTAATCTCAGTTTTTAATATATTGAATATTAACTTTCCTTTCAGATTTCTAATAATAACTGCACTTCAGTAACAAGCAAAGACTGTATGATTATACAAATAAAAAAGAATGTTAATATTTATATGTATATAAACTGACCTGGCTGCTGCTCATCAGCAACAAAGAAACTTCAAGAAGTACATATAATATGCTGCACATTAATACAAATATGCAGCATATTCTGGAATAATTATTGCTGACGAGTCCTGCTAATAGGTGACAGCTGGCACAATTTAAACCCTCGCTGTTCCAGGTTCCAGTGTCCCCAGCAAACAGCAGTATATGCTGTGGTGCGGCTCGGGGGAGGGGGTGACCATGGAGCGCTATAGACGCCAACAGTCATGAGCATGCAGGCCGTAACAAAAGCAGCCTTTATGTAGTATGCATGCAGATAAAGGAGCCCCCCTTTGTGCTGGGTTTCACACGTCTGGCCCTGAGAGAGCAGGACCGCGACAGCCACAGGGGACTGGAGCAACATAGGGACACGCACTGCCTTCTCGTGGCCATGCTTTACACACACGCACATATCAAGTGCCAAACACACATTCAGGCAAAACTTAAGAACATCTAATACTGGATGGAATTATATTTTAGTATACAAATAAGCCTATTTGCAAATATTTATTATTATTATTTTCTGCACTTTAAGAAGCAAATAAAAACTTTAAAAAAGAAAAAAAAGAGAAAGAAAAAGCCTGTGTACTGATGACCAATATCAAGTATCAACATAGAATAACAATAATGAATGGAAATGGCTTCCCAGGACATGTCCAAATAATTATTCAACGGACTGCATGGTTTAAGGTGAACAATTGCTAGCAAGCATGTGTGGGTAAGTAAAGCAAAGCAAAGCCACGATAAAGGACATAAGGAGGGCACAGAATGAAAGCTCTATGGAATGGGACAGCTCTCACAGTGGGATTAATTACGAGGACCTGAATCTTCAGGTTGTGTCTACGTCTGTGTGTCTGAAAAGCTCTGTGTCAGCACCCCAACCATTCAAACCGCACACAAACACTTCTGAATAAGGTCCACTTAATCAGGTATGCTGCCTCTTTTCTCTCCGTCTCTTTCAGAATGCAGACATACAAACACAAATATACATGTGCACACATGAACAGCCTTAATAGGCATGCTGAGGTGTGATAATCAAATTATTCCCAGCATTGGCAGTGGGTTACCAGGGGCCCCTTTTGAGCATCTTATCCCCAACAGGGAGTAAATCACTCTCCAGACACCTTAGGTGTTTCAGTGCAAACGCATGTAAACACTCACACATGCTCGAACGTGCATGCACGCGTGCACACACATGCGCGGATCGAGAAAGTTTTTTCATGTAAACCGAGGCAGAGCCAAAAGAGGGGCTGAGAGACGAAGTGGTGAAAAGAAAGAAGAGAGGGCTCCTCTGCATGTCAGTTCTTCTTGAGCCCTGTCTCTATTGACCTGTAAACCTTTGTGACTGGAACAAATGCAAATGGCACTGACTTGCTTACACAAACTACTAAAGAGCTATTCAAATGAGCCCCTGTCGACAATGCAGCAGTGGCCGACCCACAGAGTGCTCCCAGTCTGCAGGCTCGGAGGCCCAGGCTGGAACAGTCAGCTCCATCATCCAGCCTGGCCTCGCAGGCTGACGTTACTGTTAAACCATTACCGAAAACCCTTAACAAAAACAGCTTTCTTCACACTCAATTTCAAAAGCTAAAAATGCAATGGCACATTCTTTCATTTTGGAGCAGTAAAATATTAAACTCTCGCCTGAATTCCACAGTCCTTTCTAGAAATAAAAGTAAGAATCTGCTTGTTATGTGACTTTGTAAGGCCACCCAGATTATTTAATTTAAGATTGCTTATATAATGCTACAAAAAAGGACCACTTAACAAATAGTTTTGGAAGGAAAAAGTATATTGAATTTATGAAAAAGACCAATTTGATTTAGTTTAATCTGAACAAAATCAGAAATATAAAAAACATAAAATCCCTAGTTATAAAAACTTATAGTCTCGAAGTTACTACTACATATAGCTTAAATCAATTATGCTTAAATTAACAGTTTTCAGACTATCAGTGTATAAATTGCCTTTATTTCCGTAAGAATCAAACAATTTATATCCCAAAATGAACAAAGCACATTTCAGCTTTTCAAATATTTATCAGATGGTCATTTGTGTCAGTGTTTTCTTTAAATGGCGTGTGCAGCAGACATTCCTCTGTGGATAACAATAGGAATAGCAACATGCATTATATCAGACTGGGGTGCTGAAAAAGTGGTCTCTTTAATGTGGGCCTGGAAAACCTCTAGAGCTTATCAAGTCACTGAGTCAAAGAGCTCCGGGTCAGTGGAATTTATGGGCAAGAGACTAACACAGGCCGATAAGGGTCAAATTATGTCATTCAAACAGAATGAATTATCAGCCACAAGATTATGTTAAGCTGTTGGAGTGCACACCACAGAATAATTTAAATCATATACAACTCATTTAGTGATATATTTTGTGCTATTCTTGTTTTTCGTTGCTTCTTACCGAGTCCTCTAAACTGGAGGTACATTAACTGATTGAATGCCTGCTGAAGTGAAAAAGGAGCTGGTGCAAATTGTCAAGGCCAACGTAGCACAATATTTTACAATGCAGTTCATATCCCTGCTCTACTGTAGTGTTACAGTAGTAATAAGTTTAACTGTAATAAGTTTATTATACCCTGTCATGTAATGGTCAAGGAAGCAATTTTAAAGGATTTAGAACTGCTTGCTCTTCAACAAACAAAAATGTCGCAGATTGAAGAAACATTTTGAAAGAGCATTGGCTTCAAGTAACCAGCTCAACGTATCTCTTATTTAACTAAAAGGGCTGCAGCTGTGCTAGAGACATCCCTAAGAGAAAACACTTCTTTTGCTCCTTACATTACTGCCGATTCTGCTGTTTGGCCTTTGCCAGGAGCAGATAAGGCTGCTATGCTTCAACCCGCTAACTGGAGACTGAACCCCGAGAGAGGATCACATGGAGCAGAGCAACATCTGGGAGACACCTGCAAATAGCACATGACCTGAGAGCCATTTACACCGCACAAGGAGAACAAGGGAAATGAGGAAAGATGGTCAGACTGCGTGAATGATACAATGTGATAATAGAGAGATCCAAGGGGGAACATCACATGCCCCACCTGTTCGGACGACCCCATTCATGTCCTCCTCCTCTTTCAGCTTTCGCTCACTCTCGTACACAATTTATGTACACAAAAAAAGTGCCGCTCTCTACTTTGAAATTCATTTGGTTTGCAGTTGCATGTACATTATAGGTTAAAATCCTCAATAGATTCTAAGGGTCATTCAGTACTACAGTGTTAACCGGCAGAGTTATTTTAAAGTTATAAGACTGCAACAGCAGTGTATTATGTAAAAAAAAATTAGGGGCAATGAAAATGCCCTGACAACTTTGTGAGGAGTCAATATCATATAATATAATTAAATCTAATCAAAACAATGAGAGACTACAAAGTCTGAGTTAACCAGTTCTTTTCAGGTGGTAAAAATGACACGAATGGCAGGACTCAAGGTTTCTCAGCAGAACACTGCCTAGAGCATCACACAGCTTCTGTTGGCTTACGTTTTTCCCACAGTGCATCTCGGTGCCATCTCTTGTAGTTTTCTCAGTGAGTGAGGGTGCTTTCACACCTATAGTTCGATTGCTTTAGTCCGCGCCAGTCAGAAAAATGTTACAATGTAGTAAACAGACGTGGGTACGGTTTGCTTTCACACATGCAGAGTTCTAAACGAACCAAAATAGACCGCGAAGACCATTGGCACCGGAAACAATTTTCAGAAAATCGTGCCACTTTCAATTATCATGGAGGAACAGCTCATGGCGCTGATCCTCGCGCATTACGTTGTACGTGCAGACCATTCATTTCGAACATGATTCACGGCTGTGACTCCAAATCAACTTCCTGATTTATTCAGCGACGGCGCATTGCGTGCCACTTCAGGGAGAAGAGACGTGTCCTCCTCCTCCTGAATGATCATGAGCCAATTTTACCCACAATCTCATATCTCCTCTGATACCCATAATGCACTAAACTATACCGTTTCGTCCAATTTGGTTTGGTTGCTGTCACACCAGACGAACCGTAGCAAAGTAGAGCGGATAAAGCGGTCGATTGATTTGGTGCGCACCAAAGTACCGAGACTGCATTCACATCAATGCAAAGTAACACAACCAAGGGACCAAACACATTTGGTGCGCAATAAATCTGTAGGTGTGAAAGCATCCTGAAAGTATCGACTGAACAACTTATACCTATGAAACTGGTAGGAAAGGAAGGACAACTGGCAAAACAACAACAGGGACATGGCTTGTTGATGCACATGGGGAGCAAAGGCTAGCCCATCTGGTCTGTCTGGTCTGATCCCACAGAGCTATATGGCTATAGCTAAAATGTCGGTGCTAGGTATTGGGCTGTGTAGCCACAAACCAGTCAAGATGCTAATGCTGACCCTTGCCCACTGCAAAAAGTGCCTTCAAGAAGTATGTGAGCATCAGAATTGGATCATGGAGCAATGGAAGAAGATAGCCTGGTCTGAATCACATTTGAACGCACTTTGGGAAGAATGCAAGCCAGCAGGGGCAGTATGATGCCCTGCAGGGTAATCATACATCCTGGCAGTCATGTGGATGTTACTTTGAAATGTACCCCTACCTGAACACTGTTGTAGACCAAAAACATCCCTTCATGACACTGGATCTCACATCTGATGTTCATACTTTTCCAGTATTCTACCATAGGAACAAGTTCTAATGATGAGGCACAATGTCCGACCTTCTCATTGTTAACAGTAATGTCTGCCTTTCTACTACTTTCTTTGACTGTTTGCTGTATTTCATCTCACCTGCATCATCCAGCCAAGGATGAGACTCCAAAATTCTTCCTCTGCCTGTGGAAGATAAATAGGGACAGAGCATCATATTCTGTGCATTGGCTGGAAACAGATCCAAAACATTTGATCCACAAATAGCCACAACATCTATAATTAAATGTAGCAAGAAGCCTGAATGACATTTCAAACTTATCTCGATCTGATTCGCAGCATATGGTCGTGCGGAGACAATATTTGTTTGCCTGTTCTTAGTAAAGAACTATCAAGGACTAATTTTCTAACTACAGAGAAATATATCAAAAGTATTGTCTGTACTAATCAACCATCTGAATCCTATAAAAAGATAAAGACTGACACCTGGAGTATTTATTAAAGTTGGTTTCATGTCTACATGTTTAATTACTCTGCAATATTTGTGCAAAGACAAAACAGAAATTATTTTCATACAGAACTTTATAAAGTCGCCTTAGAAATGGTGAGGCAGTGGTGATTTCAATAAGATAAAGTCTACTTTTTGTACAGTGGCATTACCCTTATTTCATCCACTCAAGCTGTAAAAAATTGTCAGTTTGGACTGTAAATTGGGACCGGAAGAAGAGAACTCAACCTTCTAACAAAATTCATGAACTTTCTTTTTAACTCTGGACCTCAGCTACTCGCCGTTGCCTAAAAAATAGATGTTTTCTTGGCAGAGTGAAAAAACTGCAAGTTCAGCCAAAATAGACAATAAAGCAGTATAGGGAGCTAAAACATATGCCAGATTGTAGAGGGGCGATTCAGAGCTGGGGCCCAGGCTTTTTTTTCCCCTCTCTCTAAAAAGATTCACAGTGGAAAGAAAAGCCGTCTCCCTGTCCTTAGATGAACTCGAACATGAGCTTCCTGTTAGACCCTGGGAGGAAACACCCAGCGCAGCAAACTCACACTCACAGAGGAAGGCCTTCACTGCTGAATTCTTCACTGCCTGCGAAATTAGGTCAAGCACTTAAGAGCTCCTCGCTCAGAAACAAGTTTGTTCTCCCTCTCTTTCTCTCTTGCTCAAACAAATACACACACACACACACACACACACACACACATATGCAAACTCACACACACACAAACTTGCGCACGCACACACACACACACACACACACTCACACAAACCCCCTGCACACACAAACATAATATGTGATGTGATGTCTTTATGTGTCATGGGTAAACCGCAGCTCAGAGACAAGGGGGAATGTGTGTCATGCCGGCTGTCCTCTATTGCACTCTGGATCTGAGCAGCTTATTCACAGCTCTCTGTCCTGTAATGCCCATGACTGCCTTCACACATACACCGCCCCAACGACTCGGATGCATTCCGCCTATGGACACAAGCCTGTTCACGCACACATCTGCGCACCTCGTCTCTGCCTGGCGACAGACTGAAGGCCTGGGAAAGAGCCCAAACCTTCGCTGCCATTATAGGTCACTCTTCCAGTATGCCTGTCACACTCCAAAGACCAGTACGCACACGCATTTGAGGGCAGAAAATGCTTCAGGTGGGTAGAGATATCAACCTTGCTTTATTTCCGTTTACAGATCGATTTTTAGGTAAGGTTAGCCATAGCAAACCAGCTTACCAAGAGGCCCAGCTGATATTCTAGAGGATTTTTGCCCCTAGTAGATTACAGTACATGTAGGACTCTGTGTCACACTATTATCCTCGAGTGCCTTGTTGCTTGCTGAGCTAGCACTGTCCTATTCCATACGGATACCATAAGCCATAAGCAGTGAGCCTGGGTCACCAATGCCAGATCATATAAAAGATACAGAAGTGAAATCATCAGATTACAAGCACTGTGGCCAGGTCATGTTGACACATTACATACTTGGCCTCTTTCTTAGGAGAAAAGTAAAAAAAGGCAGGACAGCAACAGAGAGAAAGTTAGAGAGAAAAGGAGAACAAGCACAGCCAATTTTCTGTCATCTGTTGCTGCAGCAGAGAGTTTGGGGAGACATTCCTGTGGGATTGACAGTTTGGCATAGTCAGAGCTCCAGCAGCCAGTCATGGAAAGACACTTCCAGTGCACACACAGCACAAATTCAGCCAGCTGTACTGCATGCTAGCTGGCCTCGGTCGTGGTGTATCGGTCTGCACCATAATCCTCATACAGGTTACTCCTCTTCGAGCTGCACCGAAGTCAAGATACTATCATAGACGGGAGATGTAAACTGAAAACTATTTTTGACAAGCACAGTTGAGCTGTAAGTGACAACATTAAAGCAACTGCTTAAATCGACTGATGGTGTCTTGCTTGCTTACTCTTTACCAAGAGAGAAACTTCCTCATACACTGGATGGTTGTGCGTGACGTCTTAAAGATATATTAAGTCACAGCTCTGTGTTTCTCCTTCCTTGTATTATTGGCTTGCTGTTGGTCACATGGATAGAAACAAAGCTTGTCACAGCACAGGAGCACAAGAATAGGAAGCAACACTGAGTTGTCACTGTAAACACTGCAGAAAAATAAGGTCTGTTCTTCAGAGCCACTGAGCGGTTTCATTTCAAGTCACCAAGCAGCATGATGAAAGAACTTCCTTTATGCAAAATCACAACTCAATATATCCTCTTAACATTGGCCACTACTGCAATACCCGTATGAAATTTTAATTACCGGAGTTATAAGCACGATTATTATGGGATTATTACAAGATTGCTGGTTAAGATTGGTGCACAAAGAAGGTGTCTGACTAATAAAAAGCCTGCTTACATGCTACATATGTTTTATGTCCTTTTAGATAGACAGTGTCACATAAAGCAATACTTACAATGTGTATATGAAAGATTTCTTTCATAAAAGGCAACTAAACATGGGGAATCCCTACATATCTATTACCAAAAAAAATCTTCCTTTCTCTTCTTTGTTGTATTTGGGACATAGAACACAAATAATATAAAAGCGCAACATAGAGCTGGACGATTTGATATAATTTTTCATTATATATATCAATTCTGTCATAATATGCTTTTCTGGGTGTATATAACAAGTATGTAAAGAATCCTGACCACCTTCAAGCTACAAACAGAGGATAATTAGTCCTGTTTAATTAGATTCAGTGCAGTACCGTGTACGAAATGCTGCATTAAAATCACTGTGCTCAGTTTCTGATAGTATTCGCAAAAAGATGCTAGCTCTTTA
>JBBJLR010000133.1:20908079-20920538 GCA_037577145.1 Brachypetersius gabonensis | reverse complement strand
ATATACCATATCGCGTATTATATCATGAAAATATATAAAAGTATTTTATGTTTTTGCTTTGTGGCCCAGCCTTAGTGTAAAATACACGTAACTTTTTAAAACAGCATTCTTGTTTTGTGAAAATACAGACAAGAAAAAACTGCTCTCTCTGTGTCGCAGCTGGGTTATTAGCCTGCAGAAGCAGCATAAGACTCACACATTTAAACACTTGTCTTTTCGACACTCAACCAAAGTCTTCAGAGACAACTGATCAACCCAGAACACCTGAGAGGCTGACAGAAATTTTCAAACGCACTTTACAAATGACTCAAGATCATTCAACTTCCAATGAAGTACTCTCTTCTAAAAGTAAGCTGAGAGTCATTTGTCTGCCTCTCAGAAATAAGTAGGCGTTTTAACCACCCAGTAAAAAGCTGAGCAGTCAGTATGCTACCAATACAGCACATCTGCAGAGGACATTACTTTTCTAACATGTGTTTTTGAATTAGCTATGGCCCCTTTTTCAAAATTACAGCTCAAAACATAAACAGTAACTTGTCAGCCGCAACACATTAGTATATTCCAAAGACTTTATGACGAGACAAAATTTTAAGTCAACAACATCAAAACAAATATATTTATTTTTAATAGCAAACACAAACTGCGTGTACCTTTTTTGCTCCTTGCTCCAAATAAGAGACATGAGAATTACCTCTCCCTTAATAAAGCTACAGAGAAGTATTGCGCTCACAACACGAACTTCTGGCCTGATTTCTGACTGCATCATTTAACACTCCAGTTGTTTAGTAAATTAATCATCCAGCACAGTGTAGGTGATCTCTATGTGACTTAATGCAGTCGAGTATGAAGAAAGTAGTATGAAGTGCAATATAATATTCCTTGGAGAACCCGGACATTATTACCAACTCCTTACTTTTCATTAAATTGCCATCAAAGGGTTCAAGTTAGAAAATTATGAGAAAAATCTTACCTGATCAAAAAGCAGAGGAAGGGACCCTGCTGATTTAAGAGACTGTGTGCAAAACTTTTCACCATTTTAAGCACCTCTGTAAGACACACACATGCACGTGTGAACACGCACACACACACACACACTTTCAAATATCGGATCTATGCACACTAACTGTATATTAACTTTTCTACGACAACCGCAACTTCATTAGGATCCAAGATACCATTTGGTTTAAGGATTATTTCCAGTAAATCTTTCCTCAGTACTGTAATGCGCCATGGGCCAAAGGAAACGTGAAGCTTTCCTTAAAAAAGAAAATATCTAACAATGTCAATGAAGAGCATGGTCCCTATTTTAAAAACATAAATTGACAAAACTGACAAAACACAACAGAGAAAAATGACTAGAGAAAATTAATGCATAATGAATTCGGTCTGACTTACTGGATAAAATCATGTACAGGCTGTTTGGCTTGTAATAAAATACTGCGGCAGCCTGTAGCTTGGACTATTGAATGTCTCACACAGTAGAGCCTAATTTCTGAAGAAACAGATTCTTAATATATGTATTGTATTCAAATATGAATGTCCATACCAGGTTTACACCTCGTTTACAGAAGCAACGGTGGCCCTTCAATGCCTTTAGCACATTTTAGTCACTGTATAGAAAACCAGTTATAAGTCATTATATTCATTATTAGTTACAGAGGAATAAGAGGCCAAGAGAACATGGCCCTTTCCTTCAGAAGCTTCAAACGTCTTTCTCTTAAATCCTAACAAACTGCTTATATGTAAATATTTTGTTTGATATGATATATGTTTAAACGTAAATCTAATATGATTAAAGAATATTAGTCTTTGTGAGAGGCACAAACTGTGCAGGGGAGGTCAAAAGTTACTTCATGAATTTGATGACAGGAAACTATCCAAAAAACAGTCTAATGTCCATGGTTAATAACTGAGGATTTTAATAACAGATACACAAGCTTTAAGAGCCATATATTTTTTATTTTTACCAAAAAACAATAATAATAATAAACATCTTTAACAAACTTACGTGCTGCCGGGTGCAGTGGGGCTGCAGCCACGTCGCTCCGAAACGTTGCTAATACGTGAAAATGACCACAAAAAAAAACCACGACTAAACAAATGAGCCTCTAGCCGTGTTGTTATAGAGCCCTCCGTTTTTAAGTTGAAGTTCAAGTACATGTCCCCAGTCGACGGCTTTGTAAAATGTATAATTCTTCATGGTGAATTCCTGTCCCCCGGTTACTTTTGTGGACCGACTCGGAGCCACGGCAACGCCGAGACGAGAGCGAGGAGATGCGGCTAGACTCGGGCCGAGCGGCCGCTCCAGCCGTCGTGGGGCGAGAAAACCGTCTCCGCGTCTCGTCCTTCGAAACGTCGAGCTACTTGTGTCTTTTTTGTGTATGTACGATTTTTAAAAATCCCCCTTTTGGCACTGAAAGACAGCGTCGCCCCGCAGTGACAGCGCCGCGTCTCTTTTGTGAACCAGCTCACACGAGAAGTTCAACTGAGGTGAACAGGGATCCGCAGCGACCGTTACACAAGAGTCCCAGACACAGACCGCAGCCGGCCGAGTCTACCTTTCCGTCTTAATGGCAACTCCTGCCACAGATTACAGCCTGCTGCGTGAGATAGCACGGTTGCTTTTTGCCCCGCGGACAGCTCTTTTCTGCCTTCCCCTCCGTGTTCGTAAGATTTCACTTCTCCGCGTCGAAATAATACACTAACCCGGGGGACGGGGAAAGGTTCGCTGCCATTTGATATGCCTTCAAACTGACACAAGAAAAGAGAGAAGGGAGAGAAAGGAGCCAGGACGAGAGGCAATCAAGCACGTTAAGCAAAATCCA
Organism: Brachypetersius gabonensis; assembly: GCA_037577145.1. Classification (NCBI taxonomy): domain Eukaryota; kingdom Metazoa; phylum Chordata; class Actinopteri; order Characiformes; family Alestidae; genus Brachypetersius; species Brachypetersius gabonensis. The sequence goes on along the minus strand of JBBJLR010000133.1, from coordinate 20,917,713 downwards.
GAGCAAAACAAAGCAAGCGGTCCCAGCTCCGAAGATGAACATCGTGTTTTAGCTCTGGAAGTTTGTGCTCCGTTCAAGTTTGAGTTCAGTTTGACCCTTCGTACGTGTGCAAACCTCCTCAACGACGACTAACCCCCCAAAATCTTGCTGCAGCGCCGTCTAAGCACACAAAACCCCTTAAAAAATAGCCCAAAACGTAACCACGGATTCTTCAGATTATAAAACTAAGCAAAACAGGGCATTAAAGGGAGAACATGAGGCTAATTTACTAGTGCAAATAAGGTGCAGCTGATTAGAATCTGTGACTGTCTCTTCTGAAAAATATCGGTGCTAGAAAAAAAAGATGTGGCTAATATAAATCAGCAAATAATAACATAAACAGGTAATGATAACAATTACAAATATATAAATAAATAAAATAAAAACAAGACCATACCAAAAATCCTTCCCGCTTTGCTTTAAGTCATGCTTGCTGGCCTCATCTGCCCCACTCTCAGCAGCAATTAAATGAGTCATCCAAATTAAGCTGAAGCTGGCTGGGGAGGCTAGCTAGTGCTCACCCTGCCCTACCAGGGCCATTTTTGTTATCTGCCAGAAAAGAAACAGCATCGCTATTGCCTTAGTGCGTGTGCTGGGGGATCCGTTTATATTGCAGTATGTGGAAAAAAGGCACCCAGCAGGTATTTTGTAATTCTGATTATTGTATTAATATAATAGATCCACACTGCTTTCCTCTACCTGTTGAGACTTAAGTGCCACATGCGATTCGTGGCCTCCAGTGTATTCAGCCTCCGCTGTTTTTGATATTATTTTTATTATTCATTTAGTTAATAATCAGGTAAGTGTGTCTAAATCTTTCCAGTATTACAAGTGCAACAAGTGTCTGGTCTAAAGATAATAGCTTAAAGTCATTGCTGAATTCACTCTTTTTTAAGTACTATGTTAAAGTGTGTCTGCTCTTTTTTAAGAGTGTGAGAAATGAGAAAAATCTAAACAGGTGTGTTAATTTACAGTAGTACACCCACGAATTGAGTGCAATTAAAATAACTAGATATTGGACTCATGTTATCATAAACTGAGGTGTATATTAATTTCAGATATATTTCTCAAAAATTATGATAAAAGTAAAATCACCATTCTCAAATTTATTTGGTTCTTTTGCGATATATATTTGCATGTAAATGTGTCACTAAAAAAGGGGAATATGTGAAATAATCATGCAGTCAGGAGAGCTGGTAAATTCTAACCATCCAACCATATTTATTTTTTGACTGATGAGCATGTGAAAGCAAAGATTAGATTTAGCCTGATGCTGCTTCTCTAATTACTTGTTTCACTCCTTAGTCACTTTGTTGGGAAATATCCTGTTTAGGAGATATGTGTCCCATAGTCCTGTGTGTCTGTCCATACAGACAAAGGTAATCAGATTAAAGTTCTGAATTGTGTGTGTGTGTGTGTGTGTGTGTGTGTGTGTGTGTGTGTGTGTGTGTGTGTGTGTGTGTGCACATATGTGAATGTGTGTGCCCTACAAAGTGGCCGCGTCAGGATCAATGCAGTTGAGAGCACAGGGATTATAGAAAGGGTTATCAGGTTCATATAAAACAATGCTTATGGTTGCAAGTGTAACATGAACTTTGCTTAATTCCTCTAATAAAAAATGCATAGAAAAAGAAGGGGGAAAAAAAGGGATGGAAATAAAACACGGCCCTCATATTTGTAACTGAAAAGGTTAAGAAAAAAAACCCACACACCCTCGGTTAATTATCAGTACTTTCTGATTACTTATTGACCTTAAATGCTCAAATCTCCATCAGCAGTAGAAGGCGCACGACCAGATTTTACCCGCTCATGTCTGGCTGATGGCATGTAACGTCTCAATCTGCAGAAAGCCAACACCTAACAAATTGTGCCCTCTCGTATGACGCGTGTCAATCACTGGCCTTGTGGAGTCTTGTGGAGGGCCCTGATGTCAAGCAGTCTGGCCTGCAGCGCTCGGAGACCATCTTTTGTCTTTAACTAATCACAGATTCAGACACAACATCACTTGCATATTAAGCGACCCCCGGCGGCACAGACAAACAGACGTTGAACTGAGGAGAAGTAGAAAAGCACTCCACAAACTTATTCCCTTTTCCTCCTGGCCAGAAATGGAGCATGGGTCTCCGATGAGGCCTGGAGATGGAATTATGTTTAATGCACCTTTAATGCAGAACTTTCTCCACACCTCACTCCTGAGGAGTGAAAGCGCAAAGGGGTGTTGGGTTGTGGGGTGGGGGGTGGTGGGGGGTTGCAGTGGAGCCCGGGCTGTGCTAATTTGCAATCAGACACTCTCTTTGAGTTCTCCTTCTATGCCCACAGACAGTGTAAATGGCAGCTGAGACAAAGCTCCCATTCTCTCCATGAGGGCCCTCTTAGTTTTATTTCAGGCCAGTGCTCTCAGACAGGGCATTCTGGGAAAGACGGGAGATGGCAGCGGCAAAGGGGGTGGGACCCAGAGAGAAGGATAGAGAGAGCAAGAGTGAGAGAGAGAGAGAGAGAGAGAGAGAGAGAGAGATTTCATAGCAGGACCCAACCCTACCTTGCCGCAATGCCACACCCAAAAGACTTAGTAATATTCTAATCACCCGATTTACAGATAAACACGTGCTGGTACTTTGTGATATTACAAATGCATGTCCCTCATGACTTACACATCATTTTGTCGAATACATTTTGTTTTGTATTTTTGTCCTCATAGTTGAACTTGTGACTTTCAGGTGATACTACATTCATGTTTGTAAATAAGAGGAGACATTTATTATGGTGAAATATATTTGGTGAAAAAGTAATGTGCTTATGTGGTAAAATTACATTGGTTATAAATAGATTTTTGACATGAAAACGATCTACCCCTATTACACAAATACGTTATTTTCTTTTATTTTTATTTTATTCTGCAGTGTTTTACTGTGCAAAGGGAGTCCAAGAATTCTATTGCTGGGAAAGATGTTCCATTGTCATCTGTATATGGCGATTAACTTGAAACTTGATTGTGCTACAATTTTTAGAGTACAACTTCTTTACATACTGGAAAAAATGAAATATGTAATATAAAACTTTTGCACATGCCATGTGTCATGTTTTATTCTTCCCAAAAAGTAATTTTTTTGATCAGTAACTTTTTTTCAGCATCAATATACGTGCACAAAGTCCCAAAGACTAATATATGCCATTTTAAATGTAAATGAGTTGTAAAAGTGTTTGATTACTTTGTAATTATGGAATCCTGTTTATTTAGTGTGACCTGTAGGCCTCTAAAGGTCAAGATCATGCCCCTTGTTGTCAGCCCATCCACAACTGGAACCTGTTAGGCCACTACACTGTGTGTACCCTGTATTAAAACAGACTCGTCATGCACAAAATCATCGGAATATTTTTGTGTACTGTAACTTATGACTGACAAAATAAATAAAGCATTAGTGTATTACGAGAGCAAGAAATAAGCGTCAAATCTTACGAATGATGTTATCAATAAAAGCCAAAGCTATGTCAACAGCATTAAGCAGTGCAGATTGTGTTGATGAAATCATTTTTTCCATGCCCCCCAAGCTGTTAAACTCTGATTCCCTGGTCTTACCTGAGGCACGTGAATTGTTTTTGACGTGGAGCTATCAGCGATTTGCTTTGGAGGAGAGAAAAGAACACATTGTAATCCCATGCATATAATCTTAATTTGCTCAGGATTAGGGACGGCCTACAACAACGGCTCTCCTGCTGCATGCAAGACTGCAAAATAAATGTTATCGAATGTTATCCTGACAAATGCAGTTGGCATAGAGATTTGACTTCAAAAACAATTAACTGTTTTATTTCACCGTACTGTTTGTTGTAACTGGTGTTGACATAGAATAAACATTATGGTGAGTTAAGAACAGCAGCATTAAGCATCTTGATTTACAGTCTTCTGATGCCTCAGCTTTGTTGTGCAAAACCATGCAATGTGCACCATATCATGGGCAATAACGGCTGCAAATAAAATGTGCTGCTGATGCAAGCCACATATCTTCGCACAGGCTTAAGGGTACAGTCACTCAAGTCTTTTATACGAGATGCCAGATTCCACTGTTTTCAGCTGTCGAGACAATGGCTGTCACACAAGTGTTGCTCAAGGCCACCGGTAAATGATTACCCGGGAGCCGGTCAGTGTCCCCACGCAGAGGTCATTGTCAATGCAGTGTGAGAGAGTGACACATGTTGATGACTGTACACACAGGTGTTGATCCTACACACAGAGAATGAATGAGAGTTGCTTGACTACAAGCAAACTCCAATAACTAGGCAGGCTCCAGTAAAACAAGGCCTTTCGACAGCTCATTCTGACTATTAATTTTACTAGAAAGTGCCAGTGATTACTTTTTACTTTACTTCATCGTAATTTACTTTTATATTTTTCTTATTTCCTTACTTTATCTTACATTGATATCTTGTATCGTATTCTTTCCCTTTCCTTTCTTTTTTACTTCACTAGACAAATGAATTAATAATGTCAGAAAACAGGTTACCGTCCAGGTAAATTTTAGCCCTTCAAGGTAGAAACAGTGTAACTGTACCCTCACAGTCCCAGCATGGTCAGTAAGGTCCAACTGTGTGCCTTGAGAGAAATATGGTCCAGTCATGAAGACATGTTCTTATTAATAATCTCTGGGAGGACATGGTACAGAAAATACATATAATAGATACATATCATAGATACAGAAAATACAAAGCTATAGATACATAAAGTCACACACAACATGTAATGATGCCTGCAATACAGTATATAAAAACAGAGCCCCTCATGAGATTTAATTTACAGACAATGAACACTCACAATTGAGAGCCAATAGTCACAGAGCTTTTTTACACACCATTATCATTCATAAAGACAAAGTACCAAAAACTGCTTTTTTGTATAATGTAAAGAGTTGAACATGGACAGGAAAGTAAAGATGTAAAAGTAAATGTTTTTTTCTGACGCATAATACCACACAAATGGAGGGGAAGAGATCAAATAAAAAAAGTTCATACTGAAAAGGCTGACAGAGATATTTTCCTCCTCCCTTTACCACCATTACATTTTCTCTCACTTTCTTTGTGAGTCTGCTGATATTTGTACTTGTGTGCAGACAGGGAAAACCCTCTAAGAAAGATAGAAAAGATAAGAAGTTATTTCTATATCAAGGTTCAATGTTTTCTATATGTATATTTCTGTACTTTATATGATTTCCACATCATGGACTAAGTGAGTCATTAACAGTCAGTTTTGAAAGCAGCTTGAACAACACGAAGTGTTAATTAATCATCTTGTAGAAATAAAGTTAATTAATCATTATATTATTTCCTTAAACACAGATGGTCTTAAATTATAATATATAACTTTCATTTTAGGTTCACAGAAGTAGTAATTCATAATAGCTCTTGAATAATATGTCTTAACATTAACAACTGAATAATAATCCAAACATTAATCAGTTAAAAAAATTTGTTACATATGTGTTATTTGAGTTTTGTTTACTTCGACCTGTATCACTTTTTTTTGTTGATATAATTAAATGGTTAAGGTGTGAAGTGAATTATTCAGAGTGATTTGAGGTGAAATGCTTTGTTCTGGAGAAAGTTACCAAAACAGAATTACCAACAGTGGCGGTGGTAGGAACCGGACATCCAACATGTCTCTAAAAGCTAGTAAGCTAGTCTCAGTAAGTTTTTAGCATTTAACAAATACATTGTCTCATGTTTGAGGCATGATTTTACCATAGTTAGGCCCGAAACACACATTTGAAAAGTCGTTCATGGTAGAGAGGTATTATATGGGAAATTTGTACCCAAAAAAACTTTCAACAATCAACATTTCCCAATTTGTATGTTGCTTTGGATAAAAGCGTCGGCAAAATGAATATAATGTCATGTAATCTAATGTAATTTAATGCATACAAAATGCAGTAGACACATGTAGGTTCACTGATTATTTAAAATAGGTAACAAATAGCATAAATTCAGGCTGCAGTTCTTATCCCCACCACTGTAAAGAAAGTCTGAGTCAGCAGGTTCCCGGCATGCTGGATTACTTTATTTACATTTCAGTGATTGAATCATGCTAAAAATTAAGGAAAAACAACTCAAAATACATCACAATCAACCCAAGGACACCAGAACAATTGCTTCTTTCGATGTCTCTAACATGCGAAGAAGGGTGATGAGTGCATCATTGTGTGGGTTAGGGGTGGTCATGGCGCCAGTAAGCAAAAATTTATCTTAATGGTACAATTGGCAGCACACAAACACGCACACATATACATGTACATGGACCCACATACATACAGCTTTTATGGTGTGACTGGGAGAATTTTGACCTCTGCGTGACCCTGTTAAGAGAGCCTAGGCCTGGCAGTAAGAAGCACAATTACTGTATATGATCCCCCCCCCCCCCCACTCCAGCTCTGCAAAATCACAAACAGTCATTGTCACTGCATGCCGCAAGAACAATTGACTTCTTATGCCACTGACAGAGTCAGGGGACGGAGGCAGAAAGTTTAGCATTGCAGTCGCACAATCAAATCACAAACTCTGAGCTCCGTGAGCCTGTCATCACGAGAGACCAGGCTTTGTGTAGCCGGTCAGGCTGAGTCCAGCGTAGTAAAAACTGCCTTTTGGCTGGAGATAATGGCAACTCAGCAAAACATAAACTCCAAGTCAGCACAGAGGTAAAGGCCTACTCTATACACCTCGCATACTGAGCACAGCACCTGTTTTTCTAGTCTTGTTAAGAACCTACACTTTTCAAATAGGAGCTAACAGGAGTGCTGGCTTACAAATACATAAAAACACAAAACAAAAAAGTGCATCGGATTCAAGCAAAACATTCTTAAATTCAGTAAGGAGGTAAAATACTCTCCCTAACATACTTAACAAAAAGGAAGGGTCACGGGACAAGCTCACCAACAATTAATGTTTCACTAGAAGACTTTTTAGAGATCATTACCCAAAGCCACAAAATCACTGTGCATGACCAATAACACTCATCAGAAAACTAAACACAGCTCAGAATGGTATGCTGCTCATTCACTGTTCTCACACAGACCTTAAGATTCTTTAAACTCCAAAGGACTGCATCTCCTCACATAACTAAGTAACACAAATGTTAATTTCATAGTAGTTCCCAAATAATTGGTAACAATTACAAAATAACAAGTTGATTTTTTAAATACACATCCTCTACAGGGAATCCTTCTGTACATTTTATAGCACAGCTTCTGATTTTTATTTTACTGAAATAAACATGTATAAAATATAATGTGCGAAAACAATATTTCAGTTTTTATATGAGATGCTAAATTAATAGAAAGTATATAAGTTTGTCATATTTGAATGCCACATTCCATGTACAGTGAAGTAATTTATTTTCAATTGGCCAAACAAGTGATATGACTGGGGTGTTCATACTTTTGTATGTCACTGTACGTATGTGTGCTTATTAAATTATAAAATGAATATGTAAGGAATGTGGTTGTGAGAATTATTGAAGTGTACATACAGACCATTTATGACCTTTTCTATTACCAAATAATTTGTACTTGTTACTGAACGCTGAGTGTGAAGCTTGAAAATGAGGCTGCAGACGAGGGGTTAAAATGAGAATGCACTGCGCAGGCCGCAGGGTTGAGAAGAGGGGCACGGACCCATGTGGGAGTCACTCCTCCTTTCCTCCTTCCACTCCCTGCCCTCAGTCAACCCTTCTCCCTCGCTCCCTTCGGCCAAGAGGCCTCCCTCATCTCCCACTGTCCTCCCTCATCTCCCTCGCTCCCACCCTGCGCCTCCCCACTCTTCTGGTATGACATCATCGCACATCTGTTGTCCCGACAGGGCGTCCGTCACATGGGCAACATAATGACAAACTTCTCTTTTTCACCTCGTCTTTCGTTCGCTCCACACCCCGCTTTTGTGACTTTCTCTGCACAGCCTGAGACCGTGCTTTGCTGTCAGTCCCTGCCCTAACACTCTGAGAGGAGCAGCTTTGTTTATTTTTCCAGTTAATCCTGCATGCTCAGGCCCATGCATGGCAGCAATGTTATACTTAAAAGTGAATCAGGCCATTTAATGGACCCACCTGTGAATCAAGTAACCCAGCCCTGCACCAATTAGCCACAACATTAAAATCATAGACAGGTGAGGTGAATAACTTTGATTATTTCATTATAATGGCACCTGTCAAAGGGTGTGATTCAAGTAAACATTGAATTAATATGTTGGAAGCAGGAAAAATGGTTAAGCTTGAGGATCTGAGAAACTTTGACAAGGGCCAAATTATGTTGTCTAAATTACTGGGTCAGATCGTCTTATAGGGTGTTCCTGGTATGCAGTGGTCAGTATCTACCAATAGTGGTCCAAAGAAGGGCAATCGGTGAGCCCCCAAGGCTCACTGAAGCACTTGGAAGGTGAACGCTACCCTCGTCCAGTCCCACAGAAGAGAACAGAACACAAACTGCTGAAAAAGTCAATGCTTGCTGTGATAGGAGAATCTCAGGACACACAGATTTCTGCATATAGGACTGAGTATCTGCATGAGTCCCCATGCTGACCTCTGTCCAACACCTACAACTGGCATGAGAGCATCAGAACTGGACCATGGAGTGATGAAAGAAGGTGGCCTGATGAATCAGGTTTTGTTTTACATCACAGGGGATGGCTTAGTGTGTGTGTGGGAGAAATGGACAAAAGGAAAGGGAGTTCGCTGCTCAGGGTAATGTTCTGCTAGGAAGCCTTGGGTCCTGGAATTCACGAGGATGTTGCTTTGACATGTACCACCAACCAAAGTGTTGTTGCTGACCAACTGCACCCCTTCATTACAATTTTATTCACCAATGGAAGTGACCTCTTTCAGCAGGATAATTCTTCCTGCCACACAGTTAAAACTCCTCAGGAATGGTGTTGGCCTCTAAATTCCTCAGATCTCAATTTGAACAAGCATCTATGGGATGTGCAAGACAAACTTGTCCAATTCATGGAGGCTCTACCTTCTAACTTCTAAAGAGCGTCTGATCACACCATCTTGGAGCCAGAAACCCCAGCACACCTTCAGCAGGTTGTTTTAATGTAAATTATGTGTGAGTGTGTGTGAATGTACAGGGCAGAGCATGTTCTTGCAGAAAGATCCATAAACATAAGGAGTGTCTTTTGAACGCTGTTCATTACTGTTCCAGGATAATATTCGTAAATAATGATCTAATTTATTAGAATTTACAGTAACCCTTGCCTACCTTGCCCTACCTTGAAATAATAATAATAACAATGAATGATAATAATCCTCATTATCATATTTTTACTGTATATACACGTGTGTGTGAATACATTATTCTGATTCTGATTCTTATTATTACTACTATTATTATTATGATGATGATCATAGCTTTTGTTTTTTTCCTCTGAAACATATCGCCATGTCTGCGCTGGTGTAAGTGATTTAATGCCGGTGTGTGAGTATAGTGATGGTTTTCAAGATTCAAGATTCAAGATTTTTTATTTGTCACATGTATAGTCATCAGTGTTGTGCAAGTTACTTCCAAACTGTAATGCATTACAGATTACTTATTACTGTCATTTAAAAGTAATCCCTTAC
>JBBJLR010000133.1:20877975-20897078 GCA_037577145.1 Brachypetersius gabonensis | reverse complement strand
ACATATATATATGTCATTTTTATCCATTGTTAGCAGCACTATAAGTTATATGCCTATTTATTGGGTGGGCAAAAATGAAATATTACAATATTTGGATATTAATACTAAGGAATGTTTACAAGGCTTGATATGTAACAATATATGTATTTTTTTCTGACATCTGTTAAGTTTAAAAAGAGCCAGCAGTACCACATTTAAAAATTCTATAAAAAACGTTATTAGTTCTCTGCACTAAAAACAATTTACCAGGCCTAGTTATGCTGTTTGTGATGATAATATAGTATGTCAGTTCTGACAATATGATATTCTCAGAAAAGAATACTGCGACATATTACAATAAAAAAGAAAGTGGTACATAATATTGTCATGCTTAATTAATAATAATTTAACTCAATGTTTGTTACAGTAATAATTAGGTATTATTTGGTAATTAATTGAATACATAACTTACATGGTTATGAGAGAGGGAGACCTTTGTGACTGATCTCCTTGAGATCTCATTATTTAGGAACTTTAAGATGTTTTACTGGCATAATGAATAAATTAATGCTGGGCAACGATTACATTTTTAAATAGTGATTAATTGCATAGTTTTTGTAATTTATCGTGATTAATTGCATTGTTATACGCAAAATTAAATAATGAATTCAAAAGTAGTGTATTGCACTCTTTTATTTTTAAAATACTGCTATATGAACAAATGTGGTCTATGGAACCATTATAGCAGCTGCAAACAGGGACCAACTCCCAATGAAAGTCTATGTATCTGAATACTGTGTCATTAAAGTCCCTGTTGGTGTAATGGACGCCTAGCCCCTGAGAAAACCAGCCAATATGTATAGCGCTGCATACTGCGTACTACGATCACAAAAAGCAACAAACTTTCGAAATAAAAGCATTAAAAAAATACCTGTGTTAACGCGCTAACTTTGTAGTTTAAGGGGCTAAACATATGACCTATTAATTTAATAGCTACAAGGAAGCAGAACTCAAGCTTGTGTGTGTTTGTCTTGTACTCTGCTCCCCAGAGCCCTGTCCTCGGTGGTGGCTCTGGGTGCAAATATCATCTGCAACAAGATCCCTGGCCTAGCCCCCCGACAACGCGCCATCTGCCAGAGCCGCCCAGACGCCATCATCATCATCGGTGAGGGCGCTCAGACGGGCATCAACGAGTGCCAGTACCAGTTCCGCTATGGCCGCTGGAACTGCTCCTCCCTGGGCGAGAGGACTGTCTTCGGCCAAGAGTTGCGAGTGGGTCAGTAGATCATTCTGGAACGCTGGCTTTCTAGCCTGTGTGTGTGTGTGTGTGTGTGGGGCATGGGCGCCAGAACCATTATAGCAGGAGGGGACATATCCCCCTCACTTTTCAACATCATTAATTTAATCCTCCACTTTTTGTTTCCCAGACAAAAGCAGAGACGTGCGCTCACCCACCCAACCCCCCTCCCACCTACCCCTGGTGAGACGTAGACCGATGTGTCCCCCCCACATTAAAAATGCTTCCGGCGCCCCTGGTGTGGGGAACTGTGCAAAATTCTTCCAAGACAATCGCTGCGTCCGAAATCGCATACTTCCCTACTATATAAAATGCGAAAAACAGTATGCGAGGCGAGTAGTATGTCCGAATTCATAGTATTCAAAAAACAGTAGGTGAGAAGTACCCGGATGACCTACTGCTTCCGGCCAAATTCTGTAGTAGGCATTCGATGGGCATTGCACTATCCCATAAGGCAGCGGGAGAGGTGGTGTCATACCCTCATTCACACTATCTAGAACATACTGTTTTAATGGTAGAGCAGTGCGTTCCAATTCAAATGTAGTACCTACTCGAGTAGCATGCGATTTTGGATGCAGCAAATGTTTCTGGGCAGTAACTATGTATTGACTTTTGTATTTACTCTAATGTTGATGTATAACATCATAGTAAATACAAATCAACATTGCACGTAAACCCAAGCGTTTGCAACCTAATTTCTACCTGCTGTACCTGTAACATTTTTACTATGGAGAATAATGTTGATGTGGAAAAAAAAAAGGAAAACTGGTCGATTCTAAGCACAATTGGTATAGAAGCCAATGCACAGGTGCTGATGAATACAATAAACAGTAACATGAATTTATTGCTGGTTAGGAGAACATAGGAGGTTTGGTTCCTCTTCTCATACATTTTCTCAGTAAAGAAGCATTTAAGTAAAGAGGACCTAGCTCCAGACCTAATGTCACGATTCCTTTACACAATACGGTGCAGTTGGATGTAAAGGTTTGAAAACACAACTCCCTTCAGTCAATTGACCTGTTCTGTTGATTTAAAATGAAAAGGAAGATACGTAGACACTTACATTTGGCAAATTTCCATGTATAGGAAATATAGGAGTTTAAAATATGTTATGTTCAGCAAATAATATATAAAATGTGTCAAATATTATTTGTTTGAGTATGTGTATGTGTATGTATGTGTGTGCGGTTATACATTAGATCTATTTTGCCATACACTGCGACGTTGAAAGCAGGGCCGAGTATGGCTGCCAAATGTGCCATTTCTGTGGTGGTGCAACATGTAAGACAAGAGCGGAGATGAAAAGAGCCTAACCGTGGGGGAAATCTGTCCTCAATTGCTGTGGGAGACAGTGTGTGCCTCCACCAGCAATGAAATTGCTGCGAAAAATCTGTTTTTGAATCACGCATGTCCACACACACACACACACACACACACTGCACTCATATAAATGGTCTTTCAGTCAAAAATGTGTTGTGTTGGTCAAAGAGTGGTTTGAGGTTGTGTTTAATCCAGTGGCCCTGGTAACAATCACCCTTCTGGGATCTGGTTGGCTCAAAACTGGTTTCTTTTATTTCTTTTGTTCAATTAAACATATCTGTTTCTCAGCTGTGGCGTTCTCCGCCATAGCTTTATCTGAATATGTCCTTCTCTCATGTTCTTTGGTGTGCGTGTGCATGTGCGTGCGAGGGGGTCTAAAGCTGGTTTTCGTATCATCTTCTCAAAGGCAGTGTCGCTACGATCGCTCTCTTTGTACAGAGTGAGCTTTATGTTATACTAGTGTCGTAACAGGATTCATATCTCTGCAATTGTAACTTTATCGTATAAGGAAAAACATTCTCCACTTTTATGTATGTTAATACAAGATTTTGTTTCACATATTTTTGGACCATTTCTATCACTCCATTCATCATGAAATGTTCACACAATGCAAAGAACAGCTGCCTTATTTAATGGAAAAATGTAACAAGAGTTTGGTAAGATAGCGATGAACCGCATAACAATTAATCACTAATTTTTTATATATTTTGAAATTCTGTATGCCGTCCTTAATGAGGTTCTGATAAGACTTCTTGGTTATTCATGTGCAGTTTTTATACACTGTTTTAATAGTATGCAGACCTCTTGACAAGAATTATTTTTGGCAAGAATTAAGCAGAACAGAATATTTCCCTAAAATGCACTGCCACCCATTTAGGTCAACACTGAACGCATAATGGCTCCCTCAAATTCAGCAACTTTAAAGGAGCTTGGGCTGTCAACATTGATTCAAGTATTATTACTGTTACTCTCATGTAACTTTTATCCAAAGCTGGAGACAGTAAGCTGCAGTAGTAGCGGCATGTTATCAGCTGGGATCAAATCCATGACCTTTTTGGCTCAGTGTTCATGACAATGGTCTCTGACCACTGGTAGCCCGCCATTCTCAACTGTTATTCCATTATCTTTCTGGCCTGTTGAGAGAGGCCCACAGAACGCATAGGAATCGGGCTTGTTTAAATAAGTCAGTCAAACCAGGCATGCACTATTGTTCAATCGGCGTAAAAAAAAAACGTGGCTGGATGAGGAAAAATTCCTCCACTCGATGACATGACCAGTGAGAGGGCTTCTCCAGTCAGTCGGGGTTCAGGAGGCTGGCGTGAGCACAAGTTCAATGCATTCATAACTGGGCTTTTTTTTAAAAAGTGGAACAAGAGCCAGCATGTCTTGCTGCGGCAAAATTTTCAAAACCCTTGAAAACAACTGCAATTTGGTATTTATTACCAAATTCAGAAAGTTTATGTAAATCTACTCTAAATGCAGAGGCCAGTGGCAGGCCAAAATAACTTTTCTGGCAACATGATTTGGTAGAATGAGGCACAGCTGCCAACTGCTTACTACCAGTTCACAGTGGGTTGGGCCCATAGCAGCCAGAATTTTGGCCAATGATTTTGGTCCGATTTAAATGCTTTATGCAAAAACAAATGATTCAGATCATTGCCTGGATAGTACATACAAAACATCCCATGGCAAAACACTGCAATTATTTGTCTGAAGTTTTAACAAATTATTGTTTTTGCCTGTCTTTATACAGATGATTCAGTTCAATTGGTTCATTTTCACACTTTGACTGATCATAATTGTGCTGTTTTCTTTGAGTCCACACTCTGCACCTTTGTTTAAAACCACTAGAGCCATAAGTTTCTCATTCAACAAACAAAACACTCAGAAACACTGGTCCCATTTAATGAAGCCTTCAGTCACAAAGGCTCAGACAACCAGCAGGGGTCACTTTCGTCCCCTCACGTACTTCTTCAGATGGAAACTTAGTGAGCTCATCTCAAAGGGATCATACTTCATATTAGACACTTGGATTTATTGCATTGAACAGATAAATAGAGATACTACACATATTTTCTCTGCTCCACCAGAACATCAGATTCCAAAGGCCTAAAAAGCACTGATCCGTTCATTACTGAGTGAAACAAATGGCAGTGGCAGGGAATTCAAACAGTTCCAGAAACAGTGGTTCCCAACCCTGGTCCTGGAGTATCCCTGTCCTGCATAGTTTCTTCTATTTTTTCTGTTTGAGCACTCCCAAACCAGCTAATTGGCTAATAACCACAATTTCTATGCAAAGAAACACAATAAAAGAAAGACAAACCTTTTCTGTTATTTTGATTCCAGGAAACGACAAAAAAGGTTACAAAAATGTAAAGAATACAAATTGCACACAATACAAATGTGGCACTAAGAGAACTAAGCAAACTGCAGAACTAAGCAAACTGCATCTTTTTTTCATCAACAGTGATAACTGCAACATCTAAGCTCTTCCTAAACTGATGTGGGTGTGTTAGAGCAGAGAAAGCACTAAAACACACATGTCAGACTCCAGTCTTCGCAGGCCACAGCACTGCAGACTTCAGCATTCTGCCTCATTAAACACATCTGATTCAACTCAACAACTAATTAGCAAGATCTTCATGGATTGATTTAAGGACATTAAGATGAGAGAAAACACCAGTCCCCGCTGTTCTGTGGCTTGGAAGGAACTCCGTTTGACATGCCTGCACTCAAATGTACAGAACAGAACAAGGGCACTCCATAACCAGGCTGGGAATAACTGAAGAAAAACGACAATCTTAACTCTGTTCTTTACTTTGGTGTTTACAGTTGATTTGGTCTTTTAACATTCCCTGTCTTTCCACAGAAAATAAAACAGCAGAATATTTCTGTTCCCTCATCTCCCTAGGCAGCAAGGAGGCAGCGTTCACCTACGCCATCACAGCAGCAGGTGTGGCCCACGCAGTGACGGCTGCCTGTAGCCAGGGCAACCTGAGCCACTGCGGCTGCGACAGAGAGAAGCAGGGCTACCACGACCATGAGGAGGGCTGGAAATGGGGCGGCTGCTCAGCCGATGTCAAGTACGGAGTGGAGTTTTCTAGGCGATTTGTGGATGCCCGTGAGATAAAAAAAAATGCCCGCAGGCTGATGAACTTGCACAACAATGAGGCGGGCAGAAAGGTATACATATATGTTTACATACATACATACACAGCCATACACACACACACGCACACAGTTCCAGAAAACAATAGGAGACCACTGCAAAATGTTCCGTTTCTCGGGTTTTATCTTTTAAAAATGTGCAAGTATTGAACTAAACAGCTTTACCTTAGTTTTTAAGAACTGCTGACAATATTGTTCCTAATTTCCAAATACAAATGTTTTTCTGTAAAGCATAATTTTAAAGGAAATTACAGTACATCAAAGCAAGAGAAATGAGGCAGAGCTTACAGAAGACAAATGTCTTTGTTCACTCTTAAAGAAAATGGCAATAATTACATTTGATGTACCATTCAAGTAGTGTTTTGCCATCCAACTGGTCACAGGTAAGAGGAGAGTGTTGAATACAGCACTGTTTTTATACCTTTCCTCATTAAATTAGATTTGATTCAGGTGATCACTAATCAGTACCTTATAGAGCAGAATGAGGTGCTTGTGTAGGAACTTAAGAGACACTGGCATGGACTGGCCGTCATACTCATAGATTTAAAAATAAATTCCAGTGGTCTCTTTATTTTTGCCAGAACTGTATATACAAATATATCAATTTAATTTTTGAGCACATGCTAGTGTAATGATTCTGGAAACATTAAGTATTTGTTACACTTTATTAGCCTAAAGGAGGATTAAGTTCCCAGGTGTACAGGCCGGACATTACAAATTTACACATTTTCCCCCAAATGTAGCTGAACTACATGCTTGAAATATTTGCTAACAAGTGGCAATAGGCTCCCAGTAGGTGTTGGGTATAGCGCAAAACTGAAGAAGCCAACTCTGGACACCAAGCTACACTTGCCTTGTAACTCCTCCGCAAAAAGAAACACACTTGAGACACCAAACACGCTTTGGCTGATTACATTTGGCACAAGGGGTCAGTTTAAAAAATTATTGTAAAAGCGTAAAAACGCAGGTCACATATCGTAATTAACAGTACAGAGGTCTGCGGGTCATGACGGATTTCAAGTTTCTGTAAGCAAAACATTTTGCAGTGATCATTTTCCGCAGAGCTGGTCAGTTACTCCAGGTACATGTATAATTAAGCCAAGTTGGTATGCATTATGGAATCACTCCCCCTCCCAGTTACCCTTGCGGCTCGGAGTCGTGCTCCCCAGTTTCATTTGTCACTTCAGGGGCCAACAAAAGGGGGCCATCAGGCGTACAAAGCCCATCCATAAGTAGAGCGCTTAATGGAACTGGTTATGGAGTTGAGGCTTTCGTTGTGTGTGACGGGAATGCAAAGGCCAACCAGTGGCTGCCAGTTGGAGCCCTGCCACAACCCCGCAGACCGTTCATTGAATTACAGAGCATTAAGTCAGGATACAGGATATTATTGCTAGTCTCTTTCTCTTCCTCTCTTTCACTCGCTTGCTCTGTCCTCACACAGCCGAAGCAGGCCGTGCACTCTATCAGCAGTCTACGATGAGGCCTTTCTAAATCCAGAAAGTAAGACAAAACACAACAAAACGTTTTATGAAAGTCTGATTGGCTGCATAATTTATTGTTGATATAAAAATAAATTAACGTTGTGGTAATATTATTTCAGTAATAAAAAAAAAACTATCTACAACCGCATGATAAAAAGGGGGGGTTTATCTTTTAGATCAAATCTTTTGTATTAGGATATAATCTGGATTCAAAGGAAATGGTTAACAGTCAAGTGTCTGCAAAACATATTGGTAACACATCAAAAAACCAAACAGATCCCCATTTAACTCAAGCGTAACCGTATACACAAATGGTTACTTGAGAGTCATGCACATTTTTCTTCCCCTTTGATGTGGTCCTTCGGAAGGTAGTGAAAATTACAGGGTATGTTTTGGCAAAAACCTAATTTTTCCTCTCAGATCTGACATATAGCTGGCAATACTTATTGCTCAGGATCTATTGAATAATGGGTTTTGGTTCATGTTGCTGAAATGAGTTGAAGCAGAATGTCAAGCATTTCCTCAATCATTCAGCTGCATGAATTTGCTAATGCCACAAATGTCAAAACTGATGAAATAATTTTTAGTGTCAAATTCCTAGAGGTTAATAATAAAACCTTTTGCTTATAAAAAAGAATATTTTTGAATTACAAGTAGAGGCTATATACACATTGACACAAAACCACTTTAAAACTGAAAAACATCTCAATTTGGGGGGGGGGGGGGTATCCTTTCAATTTTTAATGTGAAAAGTCGTGTATTGGCCCACTTGATTAGAAAATCACTGTATGATATAGAAAGAATTGCCCAACTGCAACAAATACTATTTTTACAACTCTCTTTGACTGATTTGACCCTTGCTTGGCGCTTTCCAACTAACGAAGGGCTTAATATCTAATTGCTGGGTTGAAAATGGTATAGTAGGGGGTCTCACTGAACACCAGTCCCTTCAGCCTAAAGTTGTGCCCACAGACCTTATTTTATATGGGTGGGCCAGCCAGAAGAGGCAGTGCCCAGACTCAGCTTAATCCCTAGGAAACTGCATTTAGTTTAGTCTTGGACTAATTCATAGTGCCAATAGAAGTACCAATCATTCTGGTTCTGTCTAAAGGTTTGTAGACATCTGCCCATCTAGTGTCTTTATGCAATCAGTGGTATTAATCTATAGTTCACCCCCGCTTTACTGCAGTAACAGTGTCTACTGTTTTACTCTTGATGTTGGAATATTGATTTGTTCACACTGAACCACAAGAGCATTAGTGAGGTCAGGTGCTGATGTTGGATGATTAGTTCTGGATCACAGATGCACTCTAGCTATCCCAAATGTACTGAATGGAACATGCAGCTCTACTACTCCACATGTTAATGGTGGAAGATTCATAGCCGTCTAGCTGATGCTCAGCACTGGGCACAGCAACTTTAAGCTTGTGTGTGGTAGCTTCAAAGCCTCTCATTCTGTTGCTAATCACTTGACTATAGTAGTGCATGTTTATATCTATGTTTTCTCAGGTCCTGGAGGAGAGGATGAAGCTGGAATGTAAGTGTCATGGCGTCTCGGGCTCTTGTACCACCAAGACGTGCTGGACGACGCTGCCCAAGTTCCGCGAGATCGGCTATACACTGAAGGAGCGCTACGGGGTGGCTGTGCAGGTGGAGGCAGTCCGGGCCACTCGTCTGCGTCAGCCCTCTTTCCTGCGCCTCAAACAGCCACGTGGCTTCATAAAGCCCACCGACACAGACCTGGTCTATCTGGAACGCTCGCCCAACTACTGTGAGGAGGACGCAGCCACAGGCAGTGCAGGGACTCGGGGTCGACTCTGCAACCACACTTCTCCCCACCCAGATGGCTGCGGCCTCATGTGCTGCGGCCGGGGTCACGACACCCACCAGTACACACGAGTGTGGCAGTGCAACTGCAAGTTCCAGTGGTGCTGCTTTGTCAAGTGCAACACCTGCAGCGAAAAGACAGAGGTGTTCACCTGCAAATGAGAATCAGGAGGATAAAGATGAGGGAAGGACAGGCACGAGGCCGACAAAAATTAAGCGAAATAGGAAATAATCTCGTTTTTTTGCGGCTTCGTTTTGCACATCAGTCACTCTTGACGAAGAGAGGGGACAAAAGTCGAAGAGACTTGGGGGAAATAATGCGAAAATGCACTGACTACACTCCAACTCTGATTCCCATGCTGCATTTGGGAACACATGCAGTGCAAGCAGCTCATATTTTCGATCTCTGAAGCTCAAGGATGGTGGAGGCCCTGTCTATGGATCTAATGCTGACTCTTTAACACCAGCTATCAAATGCCAGAGAAAGAAGCTAACTAAGGGATGACAAAATGGAACAGATACAAAATCTCAAAACTGGACCTGTTGTCAAATATGTAGGAGAAAACGAGGAGAGTGTAAGAGGAAAGATTCCTCAAAATGCTGGAATACATTTGGAATGCTCGATCACACTGTATCTCTCCAACACTGAATATAACTGCCTTTCTTTTCCTGTCCTTTGCAGAGAAAACTGATGCATTTGTTTTGTACCGACCTTGTTAAGACAGATGTTTCTTGTACAACATCAAAACGATTGCTACTGACATGTTGCTAATATATTGCCATATCTCACAATGATACACTCTGGCCATACAAACTGTGTTCACAGTTATAAACCATTTCACTTCCCTGCTTTTCTTTGCAGCTCACTGACAGAAAACAGGGCAGTTAAATCCACAGCCAAATTAGACATGAGGCCATTGAATGTGTTGCCGAATGCTGCGCCTGTGTGTGATGTCCTGTTCTGTTGTCATCTCAAGTTGAAATGCAATACTTTTGTGGGAATTGTTCATGCGCAGAAACACTCAACAGTGTGTGTGTATGCATACATAAATGAATGTGAGTACAAGGGAGTTGTTAAAGGATAAATCCAGTGCTTTTGAATCTAACCTTGATCTGCCACATCTGTAGCATGGATGGTCAGTCACATGGATGACAATTGTGATACTATCCCTTATATTTAGAGAAGAACATAAATAAAATCAACTGCCCATTGATTTCTATTCTACGTTTTCTCTTTTTACAGAGAAGCACAGAAAACCCATAAAAACGGTTAAAATTTGATCAACTGCATCAAATAATTCATTGATCATATGCTACAAATGAGACATTCAGGGAATATGTTGGAAAACATGGAAGTACCCCTTTAACTTCACAAAAACACATTAGTGTGAGCAAGCCACGCACAGAACATTCTCACGAATACCAGAGACATGGGATTCCACATCACTGGCCTTGCTTGCACAAGGTCCCCTCAGCCCATCATATTCTGCCTGAGCCACTGGAATTTGCCAAACCATAAAGCTGGGGTCTGAAAAGGTTAACGATCAAGATTATTTTGGGTAGCAACATTTTTTTTTTAATTCAAAACTGTTTGTACACGTTTTATGGCTGGCAAATTTGTAAAAGTATATTTTTTTATGTAGACAATATGGCACTTTATGTCATGTATATGCTGAAAAAAAAGAGTAATTATTATTATTTTCCTTATCCTTATAGTACAGTTCCTTGTGATTTTGGAATTATGTCAAATTCTGTCCCAAAGTAATTGTGTACACATTGTGTTTGTTTTTGTTTGGTCTACTTAAATTTTGATATGAATCCATCTCACCCTTTTGTAGTAGCCTGGTCATACTTGTAGTCTATAAGGAGGCAATGTAAATCAGTAGGTGAATAAATGAATCAGTTTGAAGACAACTGGACTGAACTATTGCTATTCATGTCCATCATTTCCACTGGCCGGAGTGACTGAAAACAGGATCGCGCATGGGCATTCGCAACAAAGGTAGATCTTTATTTAACAGCACAATGTCAAGTGTTCAGCTGTTTCGCCAGCGTTTTATGGCTGTCCATACAGCTATTCAATTTTCACAACTGCATCAGTCGAGCGATGTGTGATCATGGATGCTGTTCTTTCTGGGACCTCCTTTCCTCCCTGTCCTGCCTGGCAAGCGTTTGAATAGCTGTGCCGCGCCACCTCATTCATTCCCTCGCTCAGCGCTCTTTTTCCTGTGTGTGAAAAGCATTGCAGGCAGCCAGCGGAGCAGAAGTAAAGGGGACATGTTTTGTTAGCCGTCTGAACCGCTGGCCACCGGAACCGCGTAAGCTCCCCCACACTATAGCCCGGATTGGGAGAAAAGTCAACCCCAATTGTTTCACACAAACATTTTGTCATTAAAAAATATGAGGCAGAGCAAACAGGCGAGGAGAGGCCTCTGCGGTGGGGTATTATGGACATGTCAGGACCACTCAGCTCATTCTGTGGACAAGATGTCATCCTGCAAGCTAATACTCCTGGTCTGATTGAGCGTAGTGTGGCGTGCTTCAGGCTATGCTGGACTTGAACACCTCCGGGACTTGAAGGTTTGCGATAGGAGTTGGAGAGGAGACGAAAACCTGGGATGGCCAAACTTTTGAAGGATGCTGGTATTTTTAATTTTAAATCCGGGAGAGCTCTTTTAGAATCTGTTACAGCTAAATACTTGAATCTGTTTATATGGATTTGTATGTATTCAGCTGTAAAAGAAATGAAGCAGGACAGGAATTGAGCAAGCCTGCAGATAGAGGTGATATTGAGAAGCACAAAAGAGAGCCAAAAAATAAAACACAAAAAAATAAAAACAAGAGGAACCCAAGTCCCACGGCTATTGAGAGTCAAGCCTTATGTGAATGGATCAAGAGGCCCCAGGTCTCTACATAAAACTCACTGGATTAGGGATTAACCTCTATTCCCACTGGTCACCAGAATCTCTTTGGTGGCTGAAAAGCCAGGAAGACATGGGTCTCCTTGTTTCAGAGGATTTGAATACTATTCAAGGGGAGCTGGAATCAAAGACCACTAAATGCATCACAGACATCAGCATGAGTCCCTACAGAAAAGCCCCTTGGTGTTCCTCTTGTGCTGATTGCACAAAGCACAAGACTACCCCACCTCTTTCCCCCTTGTGTTCTCAATACTGATTGGATATTAAAATGCCCTCTGCATTTTCTGTGTGCACAACGGACTCAGTGGGTGTCTTAAGCTGTCTCTAGAGTGTAATTTAGAGCACAGAGGGCCGGGATGGGGTGGGAGGAACTCCTCTGTTCCGAGCCTAGCGCTCTCCTGGCTCCTCCTCCTTCTTTAGTGGTCTGAGGAGCAGGCTGCCATCCCTCTCCTCCACACGAAAGCCCATGTCCCTCAGCACTGAATCGTCTGCCACTCCCTGCTTCCTCAGGCCCTGCACCAGTTTCTGATTCTCCGGGTTGTGTTCCAGAATGTTGCGGATGGCAAAGACAGCCCATTGGCTTATGACTGGATTAGGGGTGAAGGATCAATATCAATAAAAAAAAAAAACACATTTGAAAGTGATAGATTTAATCTTTTCACAATATAACACATGAACGTAACTTGATAAGTCACAATGGGTTAAATATAAAATGAGCCATAACTTTTACAGAGGACACATTTCCTCATTTACTTTTGTGCATTAAATGTTTAGGTGTGCTCTCTGTACTGGACATATACTTATTTTCACTTAGAAAATCAACAAACCTGCCCAAACTTTGCATATAACCATTTTATATACACCAAACATGTCTTACCTGATTATATATGTGGTATAGGAAAACTACTTGAAAATTTTTCATCAAACTACTATGCCAGCAAAGTACTATGTGTCACACATGAAAAAGGCAAGAAAAAGGTGTGTGGGTGGGTGTTAATTCAGCTTAGATGCTCATTTGCCATAGAAAAGCAGTTGGACCTAAAGGTGCCCACATAACACATCCCTGTGAGGCTTGCGGGGGACTGGGAACGCTTTTTAGAGCAGCGCCAACAGCGCCAACATCAACCAGAGAAACTTCAACAGAATGGCTGTGACAGATCACATTGTCGAGTTATCAATGATGCGTTTAATGTTGAATTGACTTGGCAGGCCTGAAGTCAATATCATAAAAATGCTAAATGTCTCATAATTTCATTTAAAAGGCCATTTCGACCCAGGGTTTCAATCATGTTTCCCATAAAGTGTTAAACATCAGTTAAAATGACTTTCCCATTTTACCACACAATTACTCACTAACAGAATACATATATTTAGCTCTATAAACTATTATGACCAAATATTTCACAAAGCAGGACGGATTTGTGAGGCTAAGAAAATTATCACAGAATCGGCTCTGGTATGCCTCCTCACACCAGGCGACGTCTTTCCATTTGTTTGGGGTCGCGTTAGGTGGAGTACCTTATGACAGCTGAGCCCAACAGTGGCCGTGAACCTCAGCCAACATCATCTACACTTCAACCCTGATAGAATGATCGTTCATTTCCCAACAAAGTGTGGTAAACCCTCCATTAGTAATGGCAGCTAAGGGTCTTTTTTGCTGTGCTATTTTCACTTTCGCAAGTCATATCTTAGTGTTTTTTTGTGGTTGCTGCTGCTAAACCAGAAGACCATCATTACGGCAACCACAAGAGCACAGCAAGGGGGTCGACAGAGGGACTCATGACCAAGGATACAGGGATTGTTGCTGTCTATGTTGCAGTTGTCCAGGATGAGGGCTAAACCGTCCAGTTCTCTGACCTGGGAAGATACATAGAAATAGCGGTGAGGATATTTCACTTTGCAAGCTACTTGTCAGCGCATAGCAGTTTCTGCAAGCTGGGGGCGTCACAAGCCAGATCAGTTAAAGCACAATGACTTTCCATGGAGCATAAGCACATGCGGTGAAGTCTTGGTTTGGAGCAGTCATATCAGGCTGCGCTGGTTTCTGTCACATACAGTATCTCACTGTACATTAAACAACTTGCTCACTGTAACTTAAGAAGAGTCATAAACCACCTTAGCAGAGGGAGAAAAAGTGCAGAATAACACGAAGGAGAGGCTAACTAGGGGGCTGTATATTCTGTGCTATATGGAGAGCCAGCCAGGAGAATGTGAGAGATAAACCAGTTCCAGGAATGAAACTCAAAGACGTAACTGAAGTCAGCATGTCTTTGTGCCAACACACACCCAATATGCTACAGACAGGGAAGCCATGAGAATGCAGCAGTGAGTGGCAGCCTTCACAAGTGAAGGATTACGCGGTCAAATAGTGAGAGCACAATCTTGGGCTCCCTCGCTATTGTTTTTTGGCCTCTGACCCTCCCTTGTGTGCCTTAACCCCATTTAACAGGGCTGGTACAAGTCTCTGCTCTTAGCTGACTGAATAGGACACATCTGAAAAGGGTGCAAATGCCGTCATCACAGGAGGGTACACACAATGGAATTCATTAAAAAGAGAGTAAGAGAACAAAGTGGAAAACAGCTCAGGGAGGGGGAGAAGAAATGATACAAGCAAAGATATTCAGATTGGTTCTGGGGTCCTTATCAGAGCATGCTAATCCCTAGATTAGTTTTCAAGGAGGTGGTGTGTGCCGACAATAAAACGGGACTGAAGCAGTTAATGGCCAATAAGGGCCTAAAACCACAGCGAGCGAGTTCACAGCAGATTGCTTTTTCGTGCTCAATTTGAAGCACGGAAGCAAAGTTTTAGGTTTCCTCTTTCCAACTACTGAAAATCGTCCTACATTATGATAATGTGGAGAAATTGTGGAGACAGAAACATGAGTGGCAGGGATTGTCCAGAAGTTGAGGGAAAAAAAAGATTTACTTATTTTCAATACTTCAGTCTAGAATTATATTGTTCAAATAATGCTGATTTCCACCCAAGTGAAGTCTTTCATAAAGTAAAATGTTAGAAATAAACATTACTAATGATGACTGGAAAAATTAATTTGAGCATTATGCAAATGATGCACATACTAATTAGTCTCCACTAGGGTGGGTGGCAAACTTCAATACTTTTGTAGCCTGTGGCCCACCAGAAAGTTAGTCTAACCCCTTAACCAATGAAAAATCTATACTACACTTATATGTATGTAAAATGTATTACATTCATGTAATATTGTAAATGATTTAACAAGAGAGTAACACTATAAAATACACCTGAAATCTGTCTACCTTCCTTATTTGTTTGATAATTTGCTTTCGTGGCCCTTGTACCACCAGAGGCACCTATCGGCCCCCAAGTTGGACACACTTGGTTCAAACAACCACCCACCCAAATGTGTGTGGTTCCCGTGTGGTGTACCTGATCCTGGTTGGCAGTGTGGTCATGGCACAGGTTTCCAATCAGTCGGACGAGGTGAGCTTTGAAGCTGATTGCAGGGTGCGTGCTAGCGTCCTCTGGTTTGGTGAAGGTGAACTCTTGTGCCACACTGAACATATTCTTACTAGCCCTTCCCAACAAATGTACTTCCTTAAGAAGATCTAAGGCACAAGAAGAAAACATTAACCCCCTCATTCTTCTCTCTCCATCTCCTTCATTTT
Source organism: Brachypetersius gabonensis (assembly GCA_037577145.1). Lineage (NCBI taxonomy): Eukaryota > Metazoa > Chordata > Actinopteri > Characiformes > Alestidae > Brachypetersius > Brachypetersius gabonensis. The sequence continues at coordinate 20,881,440 of JBBJLR010000133.1, read as the reverse complement.
TCCAGATATGATTATTGTTCTAACCAACCAAGAGTAGAATAGTATCTGAAATTAGTGAAGAAGGGAGTCAGAGAGTAACAGAGGAGACATGGAAATATATTAGGTGCGATTCACCACATCATACACATCATTCTATCGGTCTTGCCGATTAATCGGGCTGATATTTGGCCATTGTTACATAAACTGCATTGGCCGAAGTTGCCTACAGTTAGCTTAACATTAACAAAGTAGCCTACAGTTAGCTTACAGTTAACTGAGTAGACTACAGTTAGCTTACTATTAACTAAATAGCTTACAGTTAGATTACATTTAACTAAGTAACCAACAGTTGGCTAAATAGCCTACAGTTAACTGAGTAGCCTACAGTTTGCTCACAGATAAGAAAGTAGCCTACAGTTAGCCTACCGTTAACAAAGTACCGTTAACAAAGTAGCCTACAGTTAGCTTATTATTAACAAAGCAGCCTACCGTTAGCTTACGGTTAACTAAGTAGCCTACAGGTATCATACAGTTAACAAAGTAGCCTACAGTTAGCTTACAGTTAACTAAGTAACATACAGTTACCTAAGTAGCCTAAAGTTAGCTTACAATTAACAAAGAAGCCTACAGTTAGTTTATCATTAACAAAGTAGCCTACAGTTAGCTTACAGTTAACTAAGTAGCCTACAGTTAGCATACAGTTAACTAAATAGCCTACAGTTAGCTTACAGTTAACAAAGTAGCCTACAGTTAGCTAACAGTTAACAAAGGAGCCTACAGTTAGCTTACAGTTAACAAAGGAGCCTACAGTTAGCTTACAGTTAAACTGGCCGACCCTGATTTCTCAATATCGGGCTAAGGCCATAGAAAAACCTATATCGGTCAACCTCTGCATCATACCATCACCATCATACCTGTTTTCCCACAGTCTCTGATTGATGCACAGTGATATTTGCCTGCCTCAAAATGTTTTCTCAGTTTTCATTGCATTACCATTTATGACCGTGTCTCGTTCACCACAAAAACACCCAGCTAGCATGAAGACCCAACCTGATACTGTGTTTCATATATGTCTCAGTACAGAATAAAAATGTGGTGTGTTGTTTTTTTTCCAAACTCACTTTAAGGTACAAACCCAGATGCAGTAGATGCCTAACACGTGTAGCTCATGTGTGACCTGCTGGTGGAGAAAGCCTTGGCCCATAGTGAAGACTGCTTTATGTGTGTTCTGAATGAGAGTGGCTGAAAACATCACAAACTGGCCAGAAGTCGACTCTTTCCAGTCATTTGAATGACCACAGAATACCGAGACTGAAAAATATCCCATCACTAAGCAAGCAGAAATTGTCACTGAACCAAAACAAATACCCTGTATCTAAAAACAAGTGAAAAGAACTGTACTTTCTAGTGGAATCTGACTTTTCATACTGGTCAATAATTTCTTCGAGTATGCATTTACTCCAGTATGAATTTACCATGTATGAATTCCACATAAAAAAAGATAAGACCTGTCAAGTTGACCTTTCTCGGCCCATGTGGATTTACCAACTGTTGTTTGCAGAAGGTCTGGGTGGTCCTGCAGGGCCATAAAGGTCCTTCGTCCAGAGGTCATCTCACAGAGAATATCCAGAAGCCTGATCACTGCCAATGCCTCCTTAAGGCACAAATCAATGCATATATCAGTCAGTACTTATGTGATCTCAACACAGTTTAATCTGAACGTACTATGGTCCATGGAGAGTTCAAATAACTACCTGGTCTTCTGCTGATGAGGCAGAGCTAAGAGAGAGAACAGCCCTACAGCTGTGCTGAAAGCAGAAGGCCATGAACTGAGCTGTTCTCACAGGAATCAGTGAGTCCTCTTTACCCTCCCCAAGCTGGGCTAAGATCAGGTCCAGTAATGTAAGCCTTTGAAAAATGCAAGTAAAGAAATATTAATTTCTGTTTGGACTTTTGCACCATTTAAAATAATCTGATCGCACACAGACTGCAACAAATGGCAAAAATGACAGACATAAATTTAGACAGCAAGTAAACCCAACTGAGATGTTGTGGAGCTACATTGGGAAATGAGTAAGAAAAAAACTATAAACTGTTAGTGCCAGTGATCATTACATACTTTAAGCGATTCTTTGTGACAATGCAGTGTTTTTTGTGCATGCGGCAGTTCTTCTGTTGTTTTTGATTGCCAGTGTATATACTTATATAGTCATGTACTGTGTGTACCATAAGGAGAAAATTGTAATCTGTATACAGTGAGGAACATAAGCATTTGAACACCCTGCGATTTTGCAAGTTCTTCCACTTAGAAATTATGGAGGGGTCTGAAATCACATTGTATGATTTGTAAAGAATGTATTTGTATTGTACTGCTGCACATAAGTATTTGAACACTTGAGAAAATCAGTGTTAATATTTGGTTCAGAAGCCTTTGTTTGCAATTACAGAGGTGAAACGTTTCCCATAGTTCTTGACCAAGTGTGCACACACTGCAACAGGGATTTTGGCCCATTCCTCCACACACATCACCTCTAGATCTGTCAGGTTCCAGGGCTGGCGCTGAGCAACACTGAGTTTTAGCTCCCTCCAAAGATTTTCGATTGGATTTAGGTCTGGAGACTGACTAGGCCACTCCAGAACCTTGATGTGCTTCTTACAGAGCCACTCCTTGGTTTTCCTGGCTGTGTGCTTCAGGTTATTGTCATGTTGGAAGACCCAGCCATGACCCATCTTCAGTGCTCTGACTGAGGGAAGGAGGTTGTTGCTCAAAATCTCACAATACATGGCCCCATTCATCCTCTCCTTAATACAGTGCAGTCGTCCTGTCCCCTTCGCAGAAAAGCACCCCAAAGCATGATGTTTCCATCCCCATGTTTCACAGTGGGGATGGTGTTCTTTAGATGCAACTACTCCTTCTTTTTCCTCCAAACACGGCGAGTGAAGTTTAGACCAAAAAGTTCTATTTTGGTCTCATCTGACCACATGACTTTCTCCCATGCCTCCTCTGGATCATCCAGATGGTCATTGTCAAACTTCAGATGGGCCTGGACATGTGATGATTTGAGCAGGGATTCTTCCGTGCAATGCGTGTTTTGAAACCATGATGGTGTAATGTTCTACCGGTAGTGACCTTTTAAAAAAGTGGTCCCAGCTCTCTGCATGTCATTGACCAGCTCCTCCCGTGTAGTTCTGGGCTGATTCCTCACCTTTCTTATCATCAGTGATAACCGACAAGGTGAGATCTTGCATGGAGCACCAGTCCGAGGGAGACTGACAGTCGTCTTTAGGCTCTTCCATTTTCTGACAATTGCTCCAACAGTTGATCTATTTTCACCAAGCTGCTTGGTAATTGCTCCATAGTCCTTTCCAGCCTTATGGAGATCCACAATTTTGTCTCTGGTGTCTTTGAACAGCTCTTTGGTCTTGCCCATGGTAGTAGTTGGAGTCTGACTGACTGTGGGGTGGACAGGTGCCTTTAAAGAGCTC